>OZ010583.1:111535245-111595245 GCA_963932145.1 Acanthosepion lycidas | reverse complement strand
GGATTCCGATTACTCAATTACAGTACTTCCTTTTAAGCGTCAATATTAACGGTCGAAACACATTTTTTATTCTATTCGTTTCAACGAAGGTTCGGTGTTGAAATTTTCCGAATTCCATAAATTAAATATTAAGAGGCAATCAGAATGATTTAAGTTTTTTAAAGCCAATCAAATTATTAAGAAACAGAAAAAAATTCGTTAGAAATAAAGAAAAGTATACTGGACTATATAATATTGGTCCTGCTCTGAATGCTGGTCAATCTCCTCACAGAGGAAGAATAGACTTGAAGCAACAGAGATGTGATTCTATAGAAGGACCAGCAGGTTTCGCTTGCTCGCTATCGCTTCGTAAAGATATATTCCCTACTTGAAATATTTTAAACAAAAATTTTAAATGAACATTTCATTCAAAAATTGGCTTGTTATAGTTAAGGAAAGTTTTGCAAATAGATGCCAGCTTGTTGAAGGTCAAGTAAAATGCAAATGTCAAACAATTTTCTGCAGTATATACACAATAAAAATATACACTAGCTCTGTGGAAAGAGTGTGCTTTCAGCAGGAAAAACAGACGTGACAGCTATCGGAATGAGAAAAATATATTTATGACTAACAGGATTCGACCGCTCGCTATCGCTTCGCAAAGTAAGATATATTCATTAGTTGAAATATTTGAAACAAAAATTTTAAATGAACATTTCATTCATTAATTGGCTTGTTATAGTTAAGAAAAGTTTTACAAATAGATGCAAATTTGTTGAAAGCCAAGTAAAATGCAAATGTGAAACACTTTTCTGCACTATATAAGACGATATTCCTAAACAGAACTATTTCTAATATGAAAATTTAAACAATCCTCGAATAAAAGAACAGTAATGAAAGACAGTTAATTAATGAAATATACTTTTTAAAAGTAATATGCAAGTTACTTAAGTTATATATATATATATATATATAAATATAATTTGTCCGTGGAATGAATATTGTTACCGTATCTGCTCTGGTGCTCCTGTTATCTATCTCGAGATTCTTGACAAAATCCAAAGGAACTCTAATGCTAAAATATATATTTTTAGATTATAACATACTTTTTTCATTTTAGTTAGTATCGATTTAGTGAGACAAGTTTAACTAATCGACCAATAACTGGAGTGGGAGGGTGGAGACGTGGACTCATGCCATTCCGAATTGGATTTGCACGAAATAATTCCGAAACATCATCCCTTGAACGACCCACACATCTCTGGTATTCTCTAGTGGTCACCCATCAAGGTACTGACCAGGCTCGACGTTGCTTAACTTCGATGATCGTACGGGAACCGGTGATGTGACCGTAAGCTTTATTGGGTCTAATATGGTATGTTCATTCATTCACTTTCCAACCGCTATGCCGGAGAGCGGCAATCCTATAGTTTTGAGGATTGCGCAGGCGGTAGACGTAATACTCGTTACTTAAAATAATACCGGCCGTCTATTTCAAACACGGACATCCACTAACAATAACATCTTAAAGTAATAAAAATCTCAGATTAATTACAAATCCATTGTTTCTTGAGGAATTGCTTCGTTTACTTTTTTGGATGCGAAATCGAGCAGATATAAGCTTTCAAGTAAATCTAAACGAGGGAATTTGTTTTCCTTAAAAGGGTATATAAAATCTTGTTTGGGCTATGATGGTCCCAGTGTAAAGCACGTCGGATCAAACGCTGGCTACCCCCAGATAGGAGCACACAGAGTCGACTACTGCCAAAGAGCATGTTTCCTCGAATACGCATGCTTTAATTTACTATTAAGAAGAAGAAAAAACGAGACGTCTATTTCAAACACAGATATAACCACTAAAAATAACATTTTAATATATATATATATATATATATATATATATATATATATATATATATATATATATATATATATATGTATATATATGTATGTATGTATGTATATGTTTTAATTTCCTATAATGAATAATAGAAAGCTCTACTCTGTATTGGGCCCTTCTTTAAAATTAAATGCTACGGACAGTGGAATTATAGTCTATTAGTCCTTATATATATATATATATATATATATATATATATATATATATATATATATATATATATATATAATTTTTAAAAGAAAAACAGACCCCTTTCCTTTCTTTCTTTTTTCCTTTTCGTTTCTTCTTTCTTTCTTCCTTCCTTCTTTTTCTTTCTTTCTTTTTTCCTTTTCGTTTCTTCTTTCTTCCTTCTTTCTTTTTCTTTCTTTCTTTTTTCCTTTTCGTTTCTTCTTTCTTCCTTCTTTCTTTTTCTTTCTTTCTTTTTTCCTTTTCGTTTCTTCTTTCTTCCTTCTTTCTTTTTCTTTCTTTCTTTTTTCCTTTTCGTTTCTTCTTTCTTCCTTCTTTCTTTTTCTTTCTTTCTTTTTTCCTTTTCGTTTCTTCTTTCTTCTTTCCTTCTTTTTCTTTCTTTCTTATTCTTGATTTTGTCTTATTTATCATTTTATTTATTTTATTACATTATCCGTACTTTTACCATATTTATTCCTACATTTTTGTTTTTAGTATCCTCTTTCATCATCTTATTACTTCTTTCTTTTTCCATTCTTCATTTCTCTCTATATTTCATGACTTTCTTCCTCTCCACCTTTTCCCTTCAACGCTTTCGTCGAGGGCGCATCCACAACATCAACAAGTTGTCGCAACACAAGGACCAAACATTCAAAAGATTGTCACAAGTGTCACTCATCCCATTTAAAAAAAAAACATCTTTAACGACAAACATCGAAAAAAAAAAAAAAGCCACGCAAACGAGACGCTTCGCTTGCGGCAAATTTGTCGTCAATTTGACGCGCCTCAAATTGACGAATGAGTTACGTGTATAGACAGACACACTATTCATCAGGCTACTGACACCGCCACCTAGTGTGAAAGGTCGTGTTTAACTGAAAGAAAATCGTGATAAGAACATTTCGAATAATCAGACAAAATAATAAAAAAAAATTGCAGGGATCGTAGCGTGACGACATTTTAAAAAGATTGACAAAAGTCGACGATTATTTGTATTATTCACGTAAACATGAGTTGCCAAATTTTTCTAGCCCACCTCTTGGCTCCCAGGGCACACCCCTAACGCTCTCCCCCCACAACAACATGTAGACACTTCATTGCTAGTATTTGCTATACTTAGTATTCAAAATAACTAATCTAACTGTAAAGTAAACAAAAATATGCGTTTCGATTAAGATATCGGCAGACGAACATTCGTGAGTATAAAGTTTACATAACAACCTAGAGTAATGGTCCCTACAGAGGTCAATCATCTCTTCTAACAGGCGTGTGATATATCATTCTCAAATGACGTTTGCAAGATACTAACAAATGTCCGGGCTTTTAACTTTGCACAAGAAAATAGAAAAAAAACATATCGGCTATATTTAAGTGGCTATTAAAGAATGAAAAAATTTTTGGCTCATGCTAAACCTTCCATCTGAGGAGGGGTATTGTCGGAGTTATCTCCTCCTTAATTCCCTAATTGTCACTAGGAGTCATTCTCTCTATACTATAAATACTGGGCGACTTCTCGCCTCGTCACCTTTTTCCTTCAGGCTTCGTGCAACATCCCACCTCGCGTGGAGGTGAGTTAAATCCTCTTTTTCATTTCTTCATTTCAGCGACTACAATGTAAACTCTCTTAGAAAATCTGCGTCTTCCCATTTGTGGAAGACGCCGTGAACATTATACACAAATACAGGTACGTACGAACATTCACCAAAATACGAACATTCACCAAAGAACAGACACAAATGTTCACAGACACACGCTAATGCCATTGTCTGTGTCCATTGTAAAATAAGATAATAAGCAAATTAACCAACCATAGCATAAAACAAATAAAGAATCGCTTAAAAATTTAAGCGCCGTACTAGACTGGCGTCGAGATCCCATCAATTTACAGTTAAGCTGATTGGCGTAAGTTCTATGCTAACAGTTTCTTTTCTCATAACTCCCTGTTGTGGAACTTCTATCCGTTTCCATGCTTAACAGCCAAATAAAATTAGCAAACATTTAAATGCAATGTCAATCGCTATTTGCTGTCCTGATTATTCTTTTTCTCTTCCCGCTTATTATTAATGTTTCTGTTCCTAATTCTTCCATACCCTTTGACCCTTTATGTCTTAGTGGCTTTACTGCCTTGCATGGGGTGATACCAAAATAGAAAAAAAGAAAATAAAGAAAAAATCTTCCAATTCTGAGAGTGAGTTGCACTATGATTTGGCCTTAAAGAAAGATCACCATGAGTATATAAAGCACTTGCAAATTCCATTTGACCGTTGTAGAAATTGGTTGCAACAGATTAAAAAGCGACAGGATTTGCTAAACTCGCTATTCTGACAGTTAAAACTAAAGTACTTGATAACAACTGTAGTGGCAGTTGAAATTACTCGGAAAGATACAATAAATGAACTTTGGAAAATTAATTCAGACATAAAACTTCTTCGAAAGCTAGAAAAAAAAAACAAATAAAAAGTAGAAGAGTTCAATAAAAATTGTTTGGAAGTATCGTATTTAACACCTCATATATTCTGTTTGACAACACTATCATCCTTCATAAATCTCGAAACCGAAAACATCTTCGCTGTGAGAGAAGCACTCTACATAAAACATCTTCAACTCAGTATCAATATCACCTTATTTACTAACAGAAATTATGTGCTCAATCTTTTTTTTTTTTTTTTTGAATAGAAAGTCGCCAACATGAATTCCAGCCACGTTCATTTAGCAATAAACGCTACTACAATAGGCATCACACAACTACATCTTAAAAAAACAACCATGAAGAAAAATTAATAGTAATTTAAAAAAAAAAACCTTTGAAAATAGCTAAATAAGTGACCAAAATCACACTACGGAAAATTTTTGCGCTACCTTAGCCCCAACAAACGGGGTAAATTTAGGAGCATCGGAAAAACTCAATAAAATACTCATATAATTATCCTTGTCTGCCATTTTCAGTGAAACTTGTTTGAAAGAAAGGTTGCTATATAATAGAGGTGGCCAAATCTCGGCTCGTTAACTATATGCGGCTCTTTGACTTTTAATATGCGGCTCCTTGAAATATGTTGGATGAGATTCTTTTTTCATCACAATTATTATCACAGTTCTCACTTTCCAGTTTTGATAGAGTTTAAGAGCGGCTATGCCAGAGGTTGCCATTCCGCGGCTCGCGAGACACAAGTGGCTCTTTGACTTTTAATATGCGGCTCGTTGAAATATGTTGGATGAGATTCTTTTTTCATCACAATTATTATCACAGTTCACACTTTCCAGTTTTGATAGAGTTTAAGAGCGGCTATGCCAGAGGTGGCCATTCCGCGACTCGCGAGACACAAGTGGCTCTTTGACCTTTAATATGCGGCTCGTGGAAATATGTTGACTGAACTCCGTTTTTTATTACAGTTAATATTAAAGGTGAATAAGAAAAAAAACTCGAGATTTATAATTATTTACTGTGTATGAATTGAGAGTCGACTAGATTAAAACGTAAATTCAATGTTAATAAAAATATCTAAGTATTTAAATCCTAATTTTAATGCTAGAGCTGTGTGAGGAATTGATCTTTAGTAAACTTATTTGGAGGTTAGTGAGCGATTCTTTATTTGTTTTGTGCTATGGTTGATTAATTTACTTATTATCTTAGGTTTGTGTATTTATTTTAATCGTAAATCTGTTTTAGATGTGTTCCAAAATTATCTCCAAGAATTTTCTCGCATATTTTCAGTTTAATTCTCATTACTTCAGTTGTGACAACGATCAGTCCCTGAAGTAGAGTTTTCCGAAAGGTTGCCTTGGTCCCCACCCAACAATAAAAAAGCATAAAATTGTATTTATTCATATATATATATATATATATATATATATATATATATATATATATATATATATATATATATAAAGTGAGAGTTATTTTTATGTTTTATTAAATGTTTAAGACAATGTCTACAAGTGATAGTTATCTTATAATCTTGCACGATTTTACAGTGGGGAGAGTGTGAGATATTTTCTTAAGTGTCTGCCATGAAATCTTTTTGGTCGTAACAGTGCTTTTACTGTGTTGCTATTTGCTAAAGTTCGCTGTCGATTGGCAAATCAAGACAAGTGAAACAGATGCGTCGAAGTGCGTCGATGATCTCCCTACATAACCGAGGACGTAATCTAATCTAGAAGAGGTGAACGGAAGTTTTGCAAAGAAAAGTAAAGACACGCCCACACATTTCCGCATGAACAGGTCAAGACGAGAAGGATTTTGGCAGAATGGAAGAAACCAAATAAGAATCGAATTTGGTAAAACTAGCGGAGAAGACATATTGGAAAAAAAAGAAATGATAAAAGAGCTTGTTTAAGAAGAGGAATTTGTGAAAAATTAAAAAGATAGAAATTTACATGAAAGAAAAAGGCGGGTAAATGCCAAATAATAAAAAAAATGGTTAAAGAAGAAGAAATGGAAGAACATTTGTTAATAAAGAACTTGTAAAAGAAAAAGAATGTCTGAAAAGAAAAAGGTATAAAAGAACTATAAACGAAAAGGTCTTAATAAAGAACTCGTAAAGACAAAACCTACGAGAAAAAAAACTGTGAACAAAGAAACGGTAAAACATGAAGAAGGGGGTATGAACGAGAAACGAATAAGAAAAAGAAGAAAATAAATGAAAGAAAAGGTAGCGTGAAAGAAGAAAAAAGTTTAAAGGAAAAGACATAAAATTCAAAGAAAAGGTAGAAAGTATGCAAGAAGAAGAAAGTGTGAAAGAAGAAAAACTGCGAAGGAAATATATGTAAAAAGAATTTGAAGAAGAAGAAAATACTAAAACAAGAAAGAAGGAAAGTTGAAAGAAGGTTTGAAAGAAGAAAAAAGTGTGACAGAAAAATACTAGAAAGCAGAAGAATAAATTGTGAATGAAACCAAAAATGACATGGAGGAAGAAGATGTCAAAAAGAAAAAAAGAAGAGAAAGCGTGAAAGATCTATAAAAGAAGACATCTTAAACAAAATCAATACGCAGTGACGGAGTTAAAAAGGAAAGGAAAAAAATACAACGCAAAGAAAAAAGATGGAGGAATACTTTTACAATCAAATGAACACGCAACCAATTTGGCGGGAAAAGGCATCAGAAAGATGTACAAATAAATATGGCGTCGAACAGAGACAACGCAAACAAGAGACAAAAAATACTAACAGGCATTAAAAAGTAGAAAAATCTAGAACAAAATGAACGAGAGCGTTAAGAAGGAAAAACGAAAAAAAAACAAAACAAAAAGAATTATTTGCAAACTCGAACAGAGAAAAGAAGTAAAAAAAAAAAATAATAATTTACTTTTAAAAGTGGAACAACAAGTGAAAGATGTCGTTACTACTGTTGGTCATACTTTTATTTGTAACGGCCTCAGAAGTGCGCTAACATCAAATGTTGACAGATAAAACCATTGGAACTAGAGGAAAAGATAAAGAAAACACACAACCGACAAAAGCCCTCGCTACAAATTAATAAAACATTCTAAGATGCATAGGACCAGGAATAATAATAATAATAATAATAATAATAATAATAATAATAATAATAATAATAATAATAATTGTATCAGTGTTAGCACCCACTGAATATAAAACTCGGTACAATAGAGTGGGCCAATATTTTCACTGAAAAATCTCCAACTTTTAATGGAAGCAAACTGTAAGAAACTGGTATGAACATCACCCACACCCTGTTACATAGATAGGAAATGAAACAATTTTATGGGATTTTATAATACACACAGACAGAATAATAAAAGCTAAACACTCTGACACCGTAATCTAAGACTACAAAAGCAGAATGTGCTTTCCTATTGATATAGCAGTCATCGCAGATTATAATGTATTTTTGAAGATCTTCAAAAACTATTAAAATACAAGAATTTTGATGTGGAAATTTCGAAAAATTTGGAATATGAGGGCATAAATAATTCCAGTTGTAGTTGGAGCCCTCGGATTTTTTGAAAAAGGATCAGACAGATTCATGAAGGGATTCCTGATAGACTATGCCTTACAGAAATACAAAATATTGTACTCCCATGTACAGTTCACACAGTACGAAGAGCTTTATATATGTAAAATGTGTGCGGGCTATCTACTTATATATATATATATATATATATATATATATATATATATATATATATATATATATATATATATATATATATATATAATGCAATGAGAACGAAAGTAATATATAAATTCTAACACTCACAGCATTAATCCAAAAGACGGCTCGTAGAGCAATAATTATTTAGTATAATTTTATGATACAGACAAAAAAAAAATAACTCACTACAAAGATGCAACTACGTTTTGGTGCATTTAAAATTGCACCTCGACGGGTGAGAACCGAAAATGGTTATGAACAATTCTGCTTGTAAGCAAGTGAGTAAACTGTTTTTGTCTATATGATAAAATTATAATATATATATATATATATATATATATATATGTGTGTGTGTGTGTGTGTGTGTGTGTTGTGTGTATGTGTGTATATATATATATATATATATATATATATATTTACAAAACATCCTCAGTGGAAAATGACATGATGCCATTTCCGCTTTAGGTCACTGGTTGGAACTCGGAAGGAAATAGATATACAACAGAAATCAAAGAAAACAACAATAATAACAATAATAGTAATAACAATAATAAAGCTTCGACATGTATTGCTCTTGTAGCTTGTCATTTTTAATTGATTGAATGTGTTAACAAGTAGATAGAAATTAAGATAAGCTACAGTAAATATCCCGTTCAGTACAATCAAATATGCTTGTTAGTCGACTGGCTCGAATCAGTTGAGCAAATATTCTAGGGTCTGGCATATTGTGCATCACTGTTCATGAACGGGTGTAATGATTTGTCATTTGATGTTAGCGCACTTCTGAAGACAAGAAGTCTGAAGAATGAGTCAGCTAAGGTAACATGGGAGTCACTTCTAGATAAATGGGAACACCCTTAATCGGAGACAGTCTGAACTTACTTGTTTACCCGACCTAGAGGCATTTGTAACTAGGCTCCATCTACAAGGTTTATGGGCTGATTTTATAGCTGTCACAATATCACTCACATTTGACCGGGATACCCTTATTAGATCCGGTTTAATCGAGAATATATTGAGCTTTGTATATTTGAATCACGCATTAGTTTGTCGCCATGCTGCACTCCCACTCATTAATAATAATAATAATAATAAACTGAAGGAAAGTAGTATGAACACCACCCTGACCCAGTTAAGGTGATAGGACCTGTTACAATTTTATGAGACTACGTAATGCATAGACAGAACAATGTAAGCCAACCGCCCAGACATTGTTATTAGAAACCACAAACAAACAAAAAAAGTTCCTCCTTATTGATATGGCTGCCCCTGCTGATTGCAATGTATCTTTGAAGAAATTAAAAAAGCTGTCAAAATACAGGGACCTTGAAATAGAAATCTCAAAAATGTGCCACATTGGAACATCAACAATCCCTGTTGTAGTTGGAGCCCTAGGGTTAGTTGGAAAAGATTCCAGTAGACTAATTGAAGGGATCCCTGGAATCCTCAAAGAAATACAAAAAATGTTCTCACAAGTACAGCCCACACTTTATCTTTATATATATATATATATATATATATTGTCAGTGGAAAGTGTCATGATGCCATTTCTAATCTTAGGTCTCTCAGCGGGACCCGGAAAGAAATGTTTACACGCCAGAAATCAAACGAAATAATAATAATAATAATAATAATAATAATAATACGTCGGACGTAATTGCCATAAACCGAAAAGAAAACCATTGGAGTGCATCGCAGCAACCAAAAAAATTGAAAACTATCGAATTATGAAGACCTGGAAATAGAAATAGAAAATATGTGGAAATTGAAAACAATAATAGTAGCAGTCATAGTCGGTGCGCTTGGAATGATAAAAAAAAAGGAATACAACCACATATTGAACAAATCCCTAGAAATCTCAGCTTAAAAGAAATACAAAAAATGGTCGCGATAAGTACAACCCACACACTAAGAAGAACTTTGTCTATGTAACGCTGGTGATGTTATGGGTGTTAGAAAAACAAATAATGAAATGTAGCCTTCACAACACACTATCACCTGTCTTAGTTCTTCCCACAGACTTGATAGTTCGTATGACCATAGCAGAAATCGAAATAATAATAATAATAAAGAATAGTACCTGTCATAGAAGGTGTGCTTGGAATGATAAAAAAGGAACACATCAACACATTGTCTTCATAAGTACAGCCCCACCTCATTAAGAAGAACTTTGTTCGTGTAACGCTTGTGATGTTATGGTAGCTGGAAGAACAAAGCATGAAATGTAGCCATAACAACACACCACTATCTGCTAGGTCATCCCAGAGAAATCGAAATATAATAATAATACAATAAAAATCAATATAATTATAATTAAAAAAGAACCAAAACAAGAAAAATAAGTAATAATGGTGATGATAAAAACAAAAAACAAATAACAATGATGATGATTCACTGTTTTCCAAATTTAATTTCCTGATGTATCAATACTTAACGAACAAATAAGCTGGCTGCGAATTTCACAAGACAATCATCAGGGAATTTCGACTATTGCTTCGTGAAACATTTAGGCTTAACAGCTTTAACCAAATATTGCAATAATGAACATAGGTAGGAATGCAGGTCCTTATTTAAAGAAGTAAGAGAGTACAAATGAAAAAATGGAAATTTACAAGGTTTTACATTATTCGGACTATTGTCCCCATCTTTGTCACCATATTTATTACAACGTTTCGACCATTGTACGTCCCGGCCTTCTTCAGGTGGTTGGAATGTCGAACTGAACCCTTTATTTCGCTCACTGGGGTAGACTGTTCTAGTTCCACGTGCCATGTTTAATGGATGTCAGTTATCAGTTATCTCCTGTTAATTTCCCTCTGAAAGATCTCCACTGCCTTAACCGGGTATTGAACTCACACTCTTTGGGTTACGTCACTGGATTTAACCAACGCCTTTATCCACTTGAGGACATCTGTGTATGAATTTCTGGATATTATAAACCTAATGTTTCCAGCAATCATTTTTTAACAGTGCTCATATTGCAATTTTTTGCTGTTATCATTTTATGTTTTTACCAGAACTCATATTGCAACTTTTGTTGTTATTATCGTTTAAACATGGCACTTGGAACTAGAAAAGTCTACCCCAGTGAACGAAATAAAGTGTTAAGTTCAACATTCCAACCACCTGAAGACGGTCGGAGCGTACAACGGCCGAAACGTTGAAATACATATGGCGACAAAGATGAGGACAATAGTTTATAAATAATTAAACAAGAAAGTAAAAATGGGATGAAAAGCAACTTAAAGGAGATTTCAAGAATCCAGACGACAGCATGACGTTAATCAGTTCGAATACTCAGAAGAATTCTGTTCTGTTGAGGAGGCTTGTTCCTACTTATCATCTTTAGCACACTTTGTCCAATCCCAAAGAACTGTTAAAAACATTAAGATAATTAGAAACACAAGGAAGAATAGAAACCATCCAGACTATATCATGACCCAAATCAATTGGAATACTGAGGAGGGTTCTGGTGCATTGAGAAAACTTGCTCTCACGTATCATTATTAGAACACTTCGTCCCCCTCCCAAATAACCTTTCAAAAAGATCAGAAAAATTGAAAATTCGAAGAAGTATCGATTCGAAAAAATATCGATTCCATCCAGAAGACAGCTTTACTAACATCAGTTCGAATACTGAGGAGAGTGCTGGTAATGGAAAATTGAAGAGACTTGCTGTCACTTGATCACTGACGCATGATAGTCACCATGCATGAACATGCAACTACATTAGAAAAAATAAGTGAGAAGCAGAGAGAAAAGAAAAACACAAAGTGAAAAATTAGAAAAAAAACAAACGAAACGCAACGAAAAAAAAAGGAAATGAAAATAAAAGATTCATCCCTCCCACAAAAAAAAAAAAAAAATTCTTAAAAAGAAATGTTACAAAAACAGGAGACTAAGTCTAAAATGTTCACCAAACAACTGTAAATCCAGAGACAAAAACGGATTAGAATCAATGTTTGTTGAAGGAGATGGGGAAAAACACGTGACCGTTATCCTCCATTAGAATTACGAATTGCACTCGAGTAACGTGGTGAGGTGTATTGCTCATTCCGCTTCCTTCTGTCTCTTTTACAAATACTTTCATGGTAACTGCTCCGATGAGCTGCTTTCGCTGGTTCCCAGACATCATGAATTTAAGCGTTCTACGAGGCTGGCATCTCGTTCAAACCCTTTCACTGTCGAAATTTAAATGTAGCCGTTTCTTCTACTTCAATAGCTTCGTGTCTCGCACTTCTCACCAGTGGAACTCCATCATCTTTTCCTGTTTCCCTGATAGCTATAATCTCCAACTATTCAAATGTAATGTCAATCGAGGTCTCTTGATGCTCTGACCTATCCCCTATCCTTCTCTTCATCCTTTCCTCTATCACTCCTATTTGTTCTCGCTCCACCTCTCTGTAACCGCCTTGCTTGGAGTGAAACGCTTAAAAAAAAATCAAATTCTCTCCCTCTCCGTACGTCGCCACTTGTTTTTCATATTTATTTTCCTCATCAATACCTTCCGTAACTTTTTCGAACTAAATGTCGCCGCTGAGTTTTGTCTTCAATGTCCAATTTTACATTTACATACGCTCTGTCCCTGATATTGAGCACTTTAACCCATAGATATAGCATACCTTAAAACTATATGTAATCACACACACATACATACACACACACAAACATATATATATATATATATATATATATATATATATATATATATATATATATATATATATATGTATATATCAAAGTGAACATAGAAGTCAACACTTAGAGGCGACAGTCGATTTCATGCTAGATGCAATCGTCAGACCTGTCGCCTCTAAGTGTTGACTTCTATGTTCACTTTGATATTTACATGCGCTCTATCTCTGATATTGAGCACTTTATCCCATAAATATAGCACATGTTAAAACTATATTTCTTCATATATATATATATATATATATATATATATATATATATATATATATATATATATATAGATAGATAGATATAGATATATAGATAGATAGATAGATAGATAGACAGATAGTTGGATAATATTAGTGGTCACTATACACACGCACACACACACACACACACACATATATATATATATATATATATATATATATATATATACACATATATAAAATTTCCAAGAGGATAGAATCCAGGTAGAACTCAATGTCCAGGACAGAGTAAGGATATAATAAAAAAGGCTCAAACACTAATATTCCATGATTATAATTTATGACATTGGAATCGTAATTACGATCCAATTCATCAGACCTTTTTATTATATATATATATATATATATATATATATATATATATATATATATATATATATATATATATATATATATATATATATCTGTGTGTGTATTCCGTTGGTATATAATACAAGTGAATCCTAATAATATAAAATATTAAGACTGATCATCCACAAAAAGAGCTCAATGTGTTTATTTTAACAGTGCATATAAATTACATAGAATATAAATTCAAATTTACCTCATTCGAATACCCATTTCAACCAACAAGAAGACCTATGTTGGCATTGTCAAGGAGAAATGGATATGTCCGGCTCAAAGTGACAGTTAATATAAAATTGACCCATATTTTAAAATATTAACATTCCAAGTCTGGTTGAAAAAAAAATCAGAAAATTAAAGACACGCGTTCAAACAATTTCAAAAATAAGAAATAGTAATTATTAATTATAAACCAAAAAATAAAAAAATATACTTTCTCCTTTTTTAAGAAAAAACAAATTTTCAAATTTATGCACGCAAAAAATATAAGAAAAATAATAACTATAATTAGTTTATATTAGTTTATATAAAGAATAATTACTTAAAAATATTTAAAATTTTAAGAAGATTAAGTAATTTTGTGATTTTTTGGGATGTTAATCTCATATATATATATATATATATATATATATATATATATATATATATTTCTTTTTGGTATAAGCGTTATCTTTAGTGGGTACACATGTCTCAGTAGCTCTTTAGTAGAAGTTTTGTAGGACTACTCGATCCAGGCCGGTTGATATTATTGCTGATACACGTGTTTGAAATAGACGCCACTCGGGTTATAAAAACAGGACATCTATTTCAAAAATGGGTATCTACAAAAATAATAATTGAGGTAATATATATATATATATATCAGGCCTGACGATTGCATATAGCATGAAACAGACTGTCACCTCTAAGTGTTGACTTCTATGTTCACTTATATATATATATATATATATATATATATATATATATATATATATATATATATATATGCATAATTGAAGAAGAGAAAAAAGGGCAGCCATTTTTTATTATTATCTGGATATTTTCATGCTTTTTTTCTATATTTCGCTAAACGTGATTCGGGTCTTGTGACCCTCCTTAGGAAAAGAATGTGTTGTAGCTTTCTACGGACGATAATGTGTATGTCCCCATTCACATAAATACAGTAGTAAATACTGTATGTTGGTCTGCAGTTGGAGATTCATTTTCGAATTCAGTTGACTCACTTCTAGCAGTTGACTACTTCTACGCACTGGCGAATCTTGTATGTGTTGTTCGTGTCCTAAGAATAATCGTTCATTACCAACCTTCGTTTGATTATTCTATTCAGTAACCTTCCCTAGGTTACAACAAAATCGTTAAATACATTATTTAATGGAATGAATGTTTTCTTGCTATGTTAAACCTTTTAACAGTAATCCGGCATCTGATTCTGTCTTGCATTGGCTTAAGAAATGTTCTTCTGGTTGAGTTGCAATAAAATAATTAAACATGGTCGTATAAACCTAATGCAAATTTAATCAACTCACATTACAAGGGGTCACAAAATGCAACAAGGAAAGATGTGAGTTTTGTGATATAATTATAGAGGGAAACTCCTATACTTTTGTCAACCCCACGACATTCACAATAAAGATAAACTTAAACTGTAGCTCCAAAAATATAATTTATGAACTCAGGTGGCCAAAATGCAAAAAAACTTATATAGGTATCACTCAAGCACTGAAGCGCAGAGTCTCCGTGAGCACCCCGCCAGCGAAAAAAGCGATTGCGTCTAGCCTAAACTAAAGGTTCATTTATCTACAATTTATTTTATCAAAACTTAAGTTTAAAGGTTAACTAAACGAAACAACTATCACTATGTATACAGCTGGTGGAATGGGAGAAGGAAAATAAATAAATAATATAAATAAATAATGAAAAATACATAAATAATATAATAAATAATACAATATAAGATAATAATATAAGATATAATACAATAGATAATTATAATATAAGATAATAATGTAATAAATAATATAATATAAATAAATAATATATTAATAAATAATATAAGTTAATAATATAACAAATTATATAAATAATATAATAAAATATAATAATATAATAAATAATATAATATAATAAATAATATACGATAATAATATAAGATATAATATGATAATAATATAAATAAACAATATAATATAAATAATATAATATAATAATATAAGATAATATAAAATATAAGATATAATATATAATAATATAAGATAATAATATAATATAATAAATAAAATAATATAATATAAATAAATAATATAAATAATATAATAAATAATATAATACAAATAAATGTGTAAATAATTAAAAACAAAAGCAAAAAAAACAAACAATTGAACTCCATGATCATTATCGAAAGCCACTTTTTATCCATAACCGTTTTGCTGTTTTCTCGGCAGTCTCATATACGTTTTGGGTTGCGCTATTTTTCTTATTCCCTGTCAGACCGGCACTTGTCAGGGCTCTGATTAAAGATCTTGCAGCAAATCATCTACACGCGACTTCAATCAGTTTGCAGCTTGTTTTCTAGCCTTTATTTCTTCACTCTTCCATTAATTCTTCGTATTTTGTTCTTTCCCTTTCGTTTGCTTCTTCGACGTTGTCCCCCAAAACCACACCCAGTTCCAACATTATATACTGATCTCTTGAGAATAGAACAAAAACTTTAAGTCTAAGTTTAATTTAAGGTATAGGTTTTAATTCCGAAACATGGTAATTTCTGTGTCGCGATGAATACATCTTTTTAAACATTGATATTATAATATTATGCTCTACTGTGTATCAAGCACAGGTTTTAAAAATTGGATTATAAATCTGATTCTTCTTTCTTTTTATTTTGATATATATATATATATATATATATATATATATATATATTCTCCGGACACTGGGGTGTTTGTCTAAAAATAAATACGTCGAAATTCCCCATCATCCCTGTTTTGCGCCGATGGCTCAGGGGTAGAATCTTCGACTGATATCAAATCAGTCGGGTTGTAATTCCGACTTAAGGCAATCAGATGTCTAGCCACACTGATGAGTTGTTATACAAAGAATCAGTTTGTCTGCGGATGACAACATATATATATATATATATATATATATATATAATATATATATATATATTGTATTCAAACATGAAGAAACAGACTGTCAGCGCTGGTTGATTGTTCACTTTTATATTTACATACGCTGTATCCCTGATAACTATATTTTCATCACACACTCTCTCTCACACACACACACACACACACACACTCACACACACGCACACACACTCACACACACACACACACACACACACACATATATATATATATATATATATATATATATGATTAACAATAAAATCTAGATGTTAGATATCGTATCTATTCAGGAGATAGGCTATTATTGTCCTTCACAACTTCCTATCTTTTCGTATCTGTCCATATTTCTATTATGTACATTATTTACATTTTTCGTACTATTGTACTCAGCTTTGTCACCATATTTATTACAACGTTTCGGCCGTTGTACGCTCCGGCCTTCTTCAGGTGGTTGTAATTTCGAACTGAACCCTTTATTTCGCTCACTGGGGTAGACTGTTCTAGTTCCACGCGCCATTTTTAATGGATGTCAGTTATCAGTTCTTTCCTGTTAGTTTCCCTCTGAAAGTTCTTCACTGCCTTGACCGGTTATTGAACTCACATTCTTTGGGTCCTTTCACTGGATCTAACTAACGCCTTTAAACACTGTGCCATAAATTTCTGGGTATTATAAACCTAATATCTCAAGCAACCATTTTTTACCAGTGTTCATATTACAATTTTTGCTGTTATTATTGCTATTCTTTGGCCCACCTTATTACTGGTCCCCATATTGTATTCATTTCTATGCTTGGTCGGCTCAGCAGATTTTTGTGGCCTATCTAATGTGCTTATTCCTTAAGTTTTCGAATTTTCCAATGGTGTCCTTTGTCTCTGATCTCAACCTGATTCCACAGAGGTCGGTGATCTCACTTCTCTCTCTATATGTGATCAGCCACGCCTGATTTTTCCACTTCCCCTCCTATTACAGCTTTTCTTGAAGCCTTACCTACCTCCTCATTATATTTCCTTCCGCAGCTGCACGGGATAGCGTACACACAGTCTTTAGTCATGTTCTCCTCTATGGGGGGGGATCTTACTCGGGAGAGATATCTGCGAAGTGTCGCCATGCTTTTGAAGGTTGTCCTGATGTTATATGGACCGCAGTATTTTCTCTGATAACCCCTTCAGATGAGGCAGACAGACTGTTGTCTCAGTGTTGTTCTCCTCCTCTTGTACCGCCCTATCCCAGTTTTTTGGGGCTGCTGCCATGTATCCAGGGTAGTTGTTACGTTGTAGGGTACTGCTTATACTGATCCCTTTCTTTATGCTGTATGGATGGTGGGAGTTGAAATTGAGGTACTGTCCAGTGAATGTCGGTTTACGGTATACGGATGTCTTGAACCCATGCTCTGTTCGAGATATTAGCACATCCTATCTTTTGTTAAGTAACTATTATATACCGTACTTATCAACACTAATGGGTATGTCCCAATCCTCATAAATACGTTGGACACTATTGTAAGTGGGGGTAATATGCTGTCTAAGTAGTCCCCTACTAGCAGTGGTTTGCCTACTTCACGTCGTTTGCGTGTATTGTATTTTGTTGATGTTATAGCGATTAGCATTTCATTTCCAACCTCCGTTTTGTTTATTCCCCATTCAGTAACCCTCTCTAGATTACAACAGTAACTTTTTTTACTTTTTGTTTCTAATGATCACATTTTGTTCCTATTCCGCCTTATCTGTTCACGTAAACTCATTAAGCTATTCAATGTTTCTCTTGCTTATCTTCCCTGCTGCATACTCTAAGAGTTTTAAATTTTCTAAGGACTCTTCTCAAAATATATCTTAAAAGTTTAAGCTTTTTCCTTTTGGCATCATAAATATAATGTTTCTTTTGGTTCCTCGTCCCCTTAAAGGTTACTCGTTTTTCACATGTTCAGTCTATGGTATTTTGAACATGACGTCTCTGTAGATCCAAGTCATTCTTATCTGTGAAGTGACCGCTCAACATCTAGTGTTATATAGAAGGTTAAATATTGCATGAACTAGCCTCATAAACTTGGACCAGCATAGTAAATTATTTACTTTTGTTAGCATGCTTTTCTCAGTACATTTCACGATCTTTCAGTGCCAGAAAAAAAGTGGGTGATTGAGCATTTTAAGAATAGTGATCTTGAAAAAGGGTTATGTAAACATCCTGGAACACCAACGAAAATTTAATTATTGTAGCTCTTTTTTCAAGTTATTTTTTTGTTGTGATATTTATTATAACAGAGAAGCAGAAAAAAGATAAAGTGTGCAATTAGCAATCAGTATCGTTACTTTTGTCTCGAATAGTTGCAATTCGATACGACATAGAACAACTGAAAACATTTCCTCTTCTTCTTGGCAGTAATCCCAAAACTCTTGAGGGTTTTTTAGTTTTCGCTGGAACATTTTTTTCTTCAGTTTACCCTCCCAAAATGATTAAAATTGAGACCAGGATTTAGTGCTGGCCAGTCTTCAGAACGTTAAATATCTTCAGTCGCAAGAAAACGTTTTTATTACACGTGCTGTGATAAGGATCACGGTCATTCTGAAAACGCTCTTCCTTTTTTCAGTAGATTAGACCGTAGTACCTTATTTAAATTATTCGGGCTATTGTCCTCATCTTTGTCGCCATATTTATTACAACGTTTCGGACGTTGTACGCTCCTTCTTCAGGTGGTTGGAATTCGCTCACTGGGGTAGACTGTCCTAGTTCCACGTGCCATGTTTAATGGATGTCAGTTATCAGTTATCTCCTGTTAATTTCCCTCTGAAAGTTCTCCACTGCCTTAGCCGGGTATTGAACTCACACTCTTTGGGTCCTGTCACTGGATCTAACTAACGCCTTTATCCACTCTGCCATGTGTCCAACAGTGTATGAATTTCTGGGCATTATAAACCTAATGTCTCCAGCAACCGTTTTTTTACCAGTGCTCATATTGTAATTTTTGCTGTCATCAACATGTTTTTACCAGAGCTCATATTGCAATTTTTGTTGTTATTATCGCTTTTCTCTGGCACTCCTTAGACCGTAGAATATAAAAATATGTTTTTCGCTCTTCATGTTTCTATTTATTTTTTACCAATTTTCTTCTACCATCGATTACACACTGTCTCTCCAGTAAGCCTAAAACTCACCGTATGTTGAAAGAAAGGAAATTAAAGTGGCCGTTTCAATTAATTTGCTCAAGGATGTACAATCCTCATCTTTGTTTCTGCATATATTTTAGTTTAGATTTTAGTGTAAAAAGGCATGCTAATGTTTAACTGCAATAATTTGCCAAGACACTTTACACCTATGTTAATAAGATGGAGAATCCCTAGTTAGAAATGTGCATATTATGCTTCCTTTATCATCTCTGTTCTTTCAGTGGCGCAATAGTTTGGCATGGCCTTTTTTCATCTATATGCTGCTTAATGCTGTGTATCATCTGTTACACGACACTTATTTTCCAATGCTCAAGGTGCACAGACACACTACTGATAGACGCACACTGCTAAACAAACTTCTTTATTAAATGCAGATGTACAATCATTTTTTGTAGTTGAACCAAAACGTTTGCACGCTAGTGTAGAAGTTCAGCCCTCTTTTCATCGTTTTTAACGAAATTTTCCAATCAAATAATACTTTGCTTTGAAGATATCTTACATCTTAATACTTTGCTTAGCTTCTAAAAGGTATTTTACAATATTCTTATGCAATTTCAGATTTATGCGTTATATTTCCCGTCGTCGATTACTTCACGACCTAAACATTTGAACATAGTGTCATTTTTTTTTTTTTACCTTGAAGTTTAGAACAAAATTCTGGTTAAAAGCACAACACCTGGCATTATTGACAGAGGGACGTTCTGGAAGATTCTGTACAGTTTAATAAATTTAATTTAATTTCCCGAAATAAAGCACAAATATAGAATAATTAGCGCTAGATTTCTAATGGCAACTGTAGATGGCATTCTGCGAATTAATGGCAGCAATTCTTACCGAAATAGAGTCAAAATTTAATAATAATGACATTGTTTCACCTTAGAAATTCAACCGAAGAAGTATTTGGTGTAAAGACAACTGAAAAGATATAGGAAATCATGGCTCTCCACATCTTTCTATTTTTTGTAACTCTTAGTAATGTTTGTTTTTCACCATCTTTCCTACAACCTATTATGCCTTCTATTTGCATAAACTTCTCATTTAGTTTTCTCTCTGCTTCTGTTTATACTTCTTACCACTTTACCATCCCATCACCCAAAGGAATTCCCTAATAAATAACAGTACTCTTGTTATCCATCTAGATACCAGTGTAACAACAATGAGAGTGAGGACAATGCTGATGAGTTACTTATTAAGAATTAGTATAAGAATGACCGTCAACAAACAAATTACTTTAGTAAGTGTCATGGTGCCTACATAGATCGAGAGAATGAACTCTTTCTAACGCAATATATACTACGCCTCAAAAGAGAGACGGACGGTATTGAATCGAGTCAACTCTCTGCTTTGGCAGAGAGGAACCCGGACGAAGCTTTACTGAAGGGCAAAGTTTTGTCCGGGGAGGTAGACAGGCCCTGAACCAGTCTAGGCGTGTTCAAAGGGTATATTTTTGGCCGAGCCTACGGGCTCGGAAAAATCCACGTTAAACTCGGCCTTGTGCCACATACATTCCTTGTGGCGGGGACTGTTAAATATATGTATTGGGACGGTATTGAACCGAGTTGAGCTGATAGTCGTTCACTCCAAACCAGTCTGACAGTCATACTAACACCTTCCACTTCTTGTATTATTTATCGTGTAATATATTCTTTGTTATTCCTACTCTGGTTTTTTCGTGTTGTTCTTCCATGGTCCTAACCTTTGGACCATAACAGCAAGTATTCCAAGAAACAGGATTTAATAGAAGCCTTTCCAAAACAGAATCTATGACTGGAATTGTAATAAAATTAATGATGTCACTTAGCCTGAATCCATCACAAGCATTCAGAATGTCATATTGATAAATTCTAAATTTCAAACACCTCGATGTATGGATCAATTGTAACAAACTTCAGAAAGATTAAAATGCGAAGAGGTGTCTACCTATGTTTTACAGATTATTCAAAAGCGTTACTTTCTACCCAATAACAAACATTCCTAAAAACCTGTTATTCTCATCTTCATTGCCATATTCCCAACGTATCGGCTGTTGTAATCCCCGGCTTTTTTCAGGTGATTGGAATTTCAAACCGAACACTTTATAGGTTTTTATGAACTCAGGTGCCCAAAATTTTATAAAAAAAAATTCCGAAAATAAGCTCGAGAAAAAAAATAGCCTTTTAATTTTCTCTGATTGGTCAAATATTTCACATAATTTCTAGCCAATAAACACTTTGATTTAAAGAGAGTTTATTGTATTGTGGGATCTTTTAGGAATATTTGTCTATATCTCTGAGATAAGGTATTATGATTACATGCATTATTTATATCATTCGGACTTTTATCCTGATCTTCATTGTCATATTCACAACGTTTCGGCTGTTGTACGCTCCGGCCTTCTTCAGGTGATTGGAATTTTGAACCGAACCCTTTATATCATCCACCGGGATAGATTGTTCTAGTTCCAGGCGCCATCCTTATTCCAGATGTTTCAGTTATATTCCTTTAACTCAACTCTCCAAGTTTTTGTGCAACACTGCTGTGGCCTGGTATTGAACCAAAACTTAGAGAGAGATTATTAAAAATAATATTGGCTAGAAATTAACATCGCCATGTGAAATATTTGACCAATCAGAGAAAATTAAAAGACAATTTTTCCGAGCTTACTTTCGGAATTATTTTTATAAAAACCTACAGATTTCGACTTTCAAAGAGGGAGATGCAGCTGTCTTTGGACCGTTCGGGCACAAAAGAAGGCGTGACCCCATAACTTTTTCCTTTCCTCCTCCCCCAGCTTGTACTGAAAGAAACATGTCGGCGACTTCAAACGAATCATCTCCAACAACAACAAAGGTGATCAGTGAAACTTCGCTAAAGATAAGTCTTTTCTCAACCCCAGATTTTTTTTCTGTTGGCCAACTATTTAAAAGTATTTTCTAAACTACACCTTTTCCTCTATACCAACTACCAACAAACTAACTCAACTAAATACTAGTTTTAATCATTGACTTTGGAATTCATGTAAACATGTTTGTAAATACAAACGCTTTATTTACGTGCTAATACCCTTGAAAAAATGTATGAATCATCTTGCTAATACCTTTGGGAAATGTATGAATCATCCCTTCTTCACTAGCTATGGGTAGAATAGAAGTACAGACTGGGTCCTATAGCTTTGTTTGGCAAACAGCCTAAAAGGAAATTCTGAATTCAAACTCGTACTATGGACTTGAATGTCCGAATGAATACAGGCTCTGCTACACTTGGTCAACTTTCGTTCTGAACCGGCGGGTTTGTTTAAGAAAGCCGGCTCAACCGATTCCGATGTCGCAATAAGTAAAACCCCCACGAGAAGAGAAAATATAATAATCAAGACGTTGACTTTCAACGCTACCTTAAACAAAAGGTTATGAAGCAAACTCCAATCAGTACTTGCAAGAGCAATAAAGCTGTTATTGATCTTCAGGATGCAGACAAGGAGGTAGCTTATACTTAACACAAGGAAGAAAAACTGAAATTTCTGGGACACGTAATGAGAAAAGAGGGCCTGGAGAATCTAATACTCACAGGGTGAACAGAGGGAAAGAGAGACAAGAGGAAGTAACGCATGACATACCTAGAGGGCTTATGGAAGTGGATGACAGAACGTGGTCTGAGGGAAATGGCAGAGGGACGAATTATTGAGAGCTACAAGAGATAGGGATAAGTGGAGAGCCATGATCGCCTACGCCCTGACGGGACGCGGCACATAAAAAGAAAAGAAAAATCTTCAGAAGTCTAATTTCCTGAAAAACTTTTATCAACCGTAAGTAATGCTAAATCTACCTAAATAAAACAAAAAAATAGATACCTAAGGTTTAAAATGAATTTTGAAAAATGAAAAACCGTTCCTGATGCTTTTATTTTACTTTTAAATTCAAGCTACCAGATTAAATTTAATATTTCCAATAAGCAAAATACGTTGCTGTATTTCAAAAATTAATTTAAATTAATTTAGATTGACTAATTTAGATATTTTTCTTAAGGCAATAGGGTCCTTAATATATCTTAAAGGAAAAAATCTCAAAAATAATTTAATTCATTTGTGAATAAGTCATGAACATTTCATTAAAATCCGACAATTATTTGATTTTTGCAAGAATTTCCAAAAATGTATTTTTTACCTAAAAAAGACGCTAAATTTCCCAACACATTGGCCCAACTGTTGACGTAAGAAAAACAAGATTTTTAACCAAAATTTCGAACGTCCGAGAAAGGATTAAAATTTAATAAGTGAATAATAAAATAATAAAAAAAACACTTTGGTCTTTCCTCTAGTTAATAACAAACATTTTGACGATAAAATTTTGTTTTTATTAATTTTGGAGCCTTTTTTTATCATGACATGCGCTTTTTAAGAAAAATTTTTGAGGTACCGATGCTAAACGTTTAAATGAACGCCGAATGATTCTTGTATTGAAACGACTAATATCCCTATTATCATTTGTCTTTGCAATCATTATTCTGACATGTATTTATTCAAAGGAGTTAAGTAGGTTATTCGTTATAGAATATAGTGATTTTCCAAGCGTAGCTTAGATGTGGCACAAGGCCGAAAGCATGGGGCACCGAGTGAAGATCGGACTCACTACTCAGTCGTAATTGATCAAGCGAGACAAGCTTGCTAACCATTACACCGCATTTGGCATCAATAAACTGTAAGCGTTCAATTCTCCAAGCTGTCTTTCCCTATTATGCGTCGCAACTAGTTCAGCTTTTTTGTTCTTAATCTTAGCAACAGTTTCTTTGTCGTTTCTATTTTCCTTAAAACATCATGGTTTCTCACATTTGGCAATAGGTAGCTAAAAAAAAGTATTACTAATTCTACGAAGAACATTTACAGTTACAGACTCGAGGACGTTTTTATTATAAAGAGCCAAGACGATCGCTAATATTAGTCAGGCGTTCGCAGGTATGAATTTTGGTAGCGACAAGCATTTTCTCCTTTCTTTTTGTTATCACTGGTCCGTTCTTCGACGAACAAATCTGCTCATCTGGACAGTTTTAGTATCTGTCTATATTTCTGAGATGTGGTATTTATGTACACTATTTAAGTCTTCAGGCGTTTGGAATGTCGAACTGAACCCTTTATTTCGCTCACTGGGGTAGACTGTTCTAGTTCCACGTGCCATGTCTAATGGATGTCAATTATCTCCTGTTAATTCCACTCTCAAAGTTCTCCACCGCCTTAACCAGGTATTGAACTCACACTGTTTGGGTCCTGTCACTAACGCCTTTATCCACTGTGGCATGTGTCCAACCATCTGAAGAAGGCCGGAGCGTACAACGGCCGAAACGTTGTGATAAGCATGGCGACAAAGATGAGGGCAATAGTCCAAATAATGTAAATAGTGGACGGTTTAATTTGAAATAACCGACGAGGCTGTAGTGAGTGGTGAAGGCGGAGAGAGAAAGCGTAAAGCCCGGACACATCTAAGCTTCAATCGTATCTCCAAAATATCAAAGGATTGACGCTCTTTCTTTCTTTCTTTTCTTTATTTCTTTCTTTCAACGTGATTTTCATTCTTTTTTTTTCTTCTTTCACTATTTTCTTATCTTTTATCTAACGTTCGTTCACGTATTCGTTTTTTTTTTCTTTTTTATAATTTCACCCCACTCAAGGTAACAGAGCCACTAACATGCAAGGGGGGGAGAGGGGTTACTGAGTGTGAAATAATGCCCCAGAAACATTATTAAAGACCGAGAACAATAAAAGAACAGAAATTAATGGGTCCGAAGAATTATGACGCCAGAGCAGAAGCTAAAAAGGGCTGAAATTTCTAGGACACTTCTCACTTGATTCCGGGCAAAGCCTGAAAATTTCCACCGCAGATTAGTAACTCAACATGAAACTTGGGTTCAGCATTTGGAACCTGAATCAAAGATTCAAAGCAAACAGTGGAAACACACTGCTTCTCCACCCCGAAGATGTTCAAACAGGCACCGTATTTTAGCAAGTTGATAACTTTTTTATTATTATTATTTTGAAGGCATAATTATTACAGACTACATAGAAAAGGAGGGGGGCTATTAATAGACAGAAATTAAGGGGGGGAACTACTAATAGACAGCAATGTAAATCGGAATTAAAACAACTGAAGGAAGCAATTATGTCGAAACGCAGAAGGAAGCTGAGGGCAGGTGTGTTTTTGATCCAGGATAACGCGCCTGTTCACACTGCTCAGGTTGCAGTAGCTGAAGCAGCCAATTATGGCTTTTCCCATCACCCTTACTCACCAGACTTAGCTCCATCTGACTTCTTCATGTATTCTAAACCCAAATTTCACCTGCGTGATCGCCATTTTGGAAATAATAATGAGATCATATGTTCCGTAGAAGAGTTTTTGGAGAACCAGGACGCCACCTTCTTCCGTGTTGGGATTGCAATGGTTAAGCATCATTGGACCAAGTATATTGATGTCAAGGGGGACTATATTGACAAATAGTGAAAAACTGTCTTGTTTCTCCAACTCTTTCTGGGTGAGGCTTAGAGCTTTTGAACGACCCTCATAAATAGGATTTGATAAAGTTTGATAGATTGAAAGACACAATAATAATAATTTCAGTTTGGTTAAGATCTGTTGATCATTCTTTAACCAAGAACCAATTCTTTAGTAAAAAAGGATTGGATTTCTTTTGCGGCAAATCAATCTCGAGATAGAAAAAAAAAATCAAGTTATCACATGACATAAAATAGCAGTCACCAAACTTTTCACTTCGAAGTGTACATCGGATATTTTGCACATTTTCACCGGCCAGTGTAAAGGAAAAACAAAAGGTTTTTGTTAATGCATTAATAATATTCGGATCTTTTATCAGAATCGGTATGATTAAAAAAAAGAACATGATACAGTGCAACGTCGATTATACGGATACCATTGGGCAGAGGTTGAAAAATGTGGTCAGATAATTAAATAATTCCGGATAATTGAATACTGAAATTATCGACAAAGAATGAAGAAAAAAGTAATTTTATGAAAGAAATTTAATATTTATATCATCAAGTAACATTTTCAAAGTTTTTATCCAATTCGTTTTTGCTGGAAAAAAGATGTCAATTTTCCTCTGTTTCCGACTCGACACGCAAAAGAAAGGTAGGCTATCCAAAGAAATCCGTGAGAACATGATATCAGGACGCCACCTTTTTTCGTGATGGGATTGCAATGTTTAAGCATCACTGGACAAATGCATTGATGTCAAGATGGACTATATTGAAAAATATAATTTTTTTACGACACTCATATATATACAGGGTGTCCATAAAGTTCATGTGCACTTTAAAAAATTATAACTTTATTAGTATTTGCGATAGAAATAATATGTAAAAAATGTTATAAAGTTTAATGTACGTAGTTTTAAGTCTAGCTAAAATAACTAATGTGATTTCAGATTTCGGTTTGCTGTTGTACACTAATATTACAGCCCGTCAAATTTTACTAAATAATAAATAATGTTAGCGGAAGATGTTTTACAAAATAATTTGTCATCCATATCTATGGTCGTAGGATTACATCGACAAGAAACTTTGAAGACTGAACAGAGTACAAGGAGATTTTGTTTCAAGGGAATTTTTTCTGCAGCCATAAGGGATGGTATTTTATAATATAATTATTCACTCATTATTTTCTTTGTCTACCATTGGATGTCAGCGGCAAGACATTTTGAAGATTGACCAGAGTATAAGGATATGTAGTTTCATGCCTTTCGGAAAGGGATTTTTTCTGCACTGATAAGAGATGGTATGTTACAATATAATTATCCACTCATTTTGTCTTTGTCAACCACCGTTTGTCAGCGACATGTCATTTTGACAATTCAACAGAATAGGAGAGGGGAAACTGGGGAAACTGGGACAAGAAATGGTTCGTTAATTTTAACGCCCCCAAAACGAAACAACCCTCATTTAATCGCCTAGAGAACACTTTTTGCATTTCATCATTATGGCTGATGCTAACCTCTAGGGAAGTAAATCGTTTTGACGTTCTCTGCTGACGAAGTTGAAAGATTACATTGAATCCATTGCTAGGTCTACTGCTAGGAAAGTTGGTTCAATGTGTCGTG
Organism: Acanthosepion lycidas; assembly: GCA_963932145.1. Classification (NCBI taxonomy): domain Eukaryota; kingdom Metazoa; phylum Mollusca; class Cephalopoda; order Sepiida; family Sepiidae; genus Acanthosepion; species Acanthosepion lycidas. The sequence continues at coordinate 111,567,432 of OZ010583.1, read as the reverse complement.
CTAGACACTCTTTCTCGCCAGTATCCGTCTTATATATTTATAAGTCTACCATTCGTCCTTGCTTTGAATATCTCACATATATGTCTGGTGCTTTTTCCATGTCTTTAGAGAATTTTGATAAAATACAGAGAAGAATCTGTAATGTTATCAACCCTAACCTGGCACCTCGGCTACAATCAATTTCACATTGCCTTATTGTAGCTTCTTTGTGCCTTTTCCTATAAATATTTTCATAGCAATTGTTCTTATGAGCTTTCCTCTTTGGTACCTCGACTTTACGAATTTAAAGACAGTACTAGATTGGCGGCTAGGTATCATCATTTTCATCAAAATGGCTAGATGGAAACATGCTAACAGTTTACATTCTCGCATCTTACTCTTCCAGTCTCTTGGTTTAAGCTTCAAAAATTTAAATGCATTGTCAGTTGTTATCTTTTGCCTTAATAATTCCTGTCCTTTTAATGTTCTCTCTCTCTCCTTAAGGTTTGTCTTTTTATCATATTCTTTTCTTTTCAGTAATCAATTGCGTCTTAGTGGCTTTATTGCCTTGCTTGGGGTGAAATGATTAAAAAAATATAGATGCAAATTTAAGATTCTTTGTTTGAAACTTTGAAAAAAGATGAACTTTTTCTCTAATATAGAACGACAATACACCGAAGAAAATTTCAAGTTTAAATCTTATCACTTTATAACGTTTTTGTATAAAGCAAATTTGGAATAACGTTTTTTTTTTTTGTAGCGTGAATTCAATAGTTTTTTTCCTATCTTGACTTGTGGTATTTCGACGAGACGTTAAGTTGGACAGATAAACCTGTTCATTATCTATTAGGTTGGTGCAAAAATAATATCGTTTTTGACGTTAAAAAAATTCGTCAAAAAACGATATTATTTTTGCACCAACCTAATATTAACTATTGTTGCTCTATTTTTATTTTCCATTGGGCATTCTCTTTACAAAATCTGCTTGCCTTTTAAGCAAGATAAACTCCTGCAATTTATTAGTTAACGTGTTTTGTTAAACGCTAACAATCTGTATTATTATTATAAATTTCTATCTGTAGTATTATTTTATGTGTATTTTGTTCTTTGATATTACCGCTGTTTTTTTTTTTTTTTTTTTTTTTTTTGTTTTTCCTTTGGTCCACAAGTATGTACACGCAAATACACAACCTTGTATTTGTTGGAAAAAGTTTCATGTTGAATTTTCTTAAGTCTTCCTTCGTCAGAACCGAATGAGAAAATGAACTCATGAATTTTTTTTCAATTCATAATCCGAACAAGGCTCGATATATATATATATATATATATATATATATATATATATATATATATATATATATATATGTTTTTCTCGTTTTTTTTTCTTTTTTACTTACTTCTCGTTCTGTTCCACTCAGTATATAAAATCTGTTTTTCACGTCATAATCAAATTCTGTTCAGTTAAAAAAAAAAAAAATATCTACAAGGCGATGATTACTTTGTCTTGCTGATAATGTGAATCCCGTAACAAGCGAAAAGTTATTTTTAAAAATCCGACATTGTTTTTTTAAAGATATGAAGAAGAAAAATCTAAATGTTTTAAAAAAAAAAAGATTATTACGAGGCATGACAATGCTTCATTACATGTGTCGAAGAAAGCTAAGGATCATATGAATTTATATCATTTTTAGATTTCGAAGGAACTGTTTTTGTAAAGTGGCCGGCTTGTGAATTTGGCAATGTTATCTGAGAAGCTGATATTATGCTGAAATACAAAAAAAAAAAAAACCGAATTAATAGACAAACTATTTCTAAAACTAATTTCTGAACATGACGCATACATTTCATATTAATGTTGTCTTAATAACTTTGTCGGTAATATATTGAAATTGTTTACTGTTGTTTGTTCAATGAAATTGTCTTTAAAAATTGGCTCATATTCTATGACTACAATACGAAATTACCAATTAATGCATATACATAGATAACATATATACATACATTACTATATAATATATATTACATAAATGTATAATATATATATATATATATATATATATATATATATATATATATATATATATATATATACATACACACACACACATATGTATGTGTATATGTACATATATATACATATTTATTGTATTTGGATATTTTTTGAAACAGCTTAATAAAAATGATATACAAATGTTGGACAATTTTTGTCTCTATTTTCACCCGAAATTAAAGGAACTATACAAAGCTTAGAACGGTCCATGATCAAACATAATAGACATTCGCTGTCTGTTATGTTTAACGATATATATTTAAATATATACATATGCATATATATATATATATATATATATATATATATATATATATATATATATATATATATACCTATGCACATTTGTGTGCTTCATATATATTACACACACACACACACACACACACATATATATATATTACATATATTATATAAACATTATATAATATATATATATATATACATAAATTACTAAATGTGTATATATTATTACATTGTTTATATCATTGTTATTATTATTATTATTATTATTATTATTATTATTATTATTATTATAAGATAAGTTTGAACATTCTATTTTATTTGTTGATATTAATTCTCTCTCCATCCTGATATTGAACACTTTAATTACGACTTTTCAACCGATTTGGCGGGGGTGGGGGGAGGTATTGCAAAAAAAAATTAATATTGTATATATATATATATATATATATATATATATATATATATATATATAGTTCTAAAGAATTAATGGATTCATTTTTAATTCGACATAAGGTTTGAAATAATATATTATATATATATATATATATATATGTGTGTGCGTGTGTGTGTATCTGTGTGTGTGTATTGAACATCCATTTAAAGTATTGTGTCGACAAATTTTCATTAAGAGTCTTTTTATCGTATGGCGAAATATTTTACATAATTTATTATTGTGTAGGTATTTTTAGTATTTTTTTTTAAATGTTATAATTTATTTTGTATGCCGCTTATAAAAACATTAATTACAAATTATCCGAATTTCTTTGCTTCATTGCTGTCAAAAATTCTCTTGTCTTATTTCTACTGTTGGCTTAAATCTCCTCGTTAACCGTTGTAAGTTGTTAGAATTTGTTGGATTAAAGATTAGTGGAAAGCTTTATGTCTGACGAGTTTCCATTTCATCATATTTTTAGTCTTTTTGTTTTCATTCAAATATCCAGGTTGTTTTTCTTTATTCTACGACTTAAAGTCGAACGAATGAGAAATACAGTAATGATTTCCGATAATATTTGAATTCGCCTTCGGAATGCTTAGCAAAAAATATGACAGAAAAAGAGGTTTTGCGAATAAATTCGTTCATTGTCCAATAATTGATAGCCGTGGTGAAAGGAGCTCGTCTATCCTGACTGATTTCCAAAAGAGAACCTAACAAAGATTAGAAAAAAAAAGATAAGTTCAATGAAGCAATTGATATCCAGAAAATATTAGACTAACCAATAGACATAAATTCTCAAATAAAAATTAACATTGATATTTCATACGTATTCATTTCTACAAAGTAATAGATAGCGACACGGATTAAGGAATCGAAGAGCCGAGTTCGAATTCTAGTCAAATCCATTAAATTGCTAATAATAATAATTACTTCGTGCTAAGGAAAGGTATGAATGGAAAATGTATGAATGCTTCTCTTCCTCACTCCCCACCCAGCTATTGGTAAATAGCAGGACAGACTGGTTGGACGGCAACTCGTCTGTCGTAGAAAGAAACGGCAACCTGCTACGAGAGAAGATCTGGCTCGAATCAAAAGATACATGATCGCATAAGCGTGTGTCACGCATGGCTCATAACTGACTTAATTTAAACTGAGTTTAAATGGAAATACAGTAAGATTATGATACGTCAATCTTACAGGAGTGAAAATCATATCAGCTTCAAAAATAAGCATACAATTCTACTTTTGACTGATTTCAAATACCAATATATTTGTTGATTTTTTTTAAATTGTTGATCACCCTAAATAACGCATTAAAGCCACTAAAATATAAGGTGTTGCTGGGTGTGGGGGTATTAGAAAATAAAAAAAAACATTACTAAAGCATGAGAATAAAAGAACAGTAATCAGGAGGACAGTAGATGGCGATTAAAATTGTATTTAAACTTTTGAAGATTAAAGTTGACTGAAAAACAAGGAACTGAAAGAGAGTTCCACAAGCGAGAAGTGCAAGAAAAGAAACTGTTAGCATAGAACTTATGGTTACCCCATAGCCAACTCAACTGTAAATTGGTGAGACCTCATCAACAGCCTAGTACTGCGCTTAAATTCAAAAAGTCTACTTACCTTAGCGAAGAGCTCATCCGAACAATTACCATCAAAGTATTCATAGAAATGGCACAGGGCGGCAAATTTATGGCGGTGGGAACGTGACTGAAGCCGAGATCAAGGCCAATAATATAGCTGATTCTTAGGATTTTATCTAAGATCTTTAGATATATAGCTAGGACAATATGTGGCAGCAATATTCTAGGCATGGACGAATGATAGACTTATAGATATATGTAAGATAGATTCTGGAGAGTAAAATTGTTTGGTACGTCACAGTGAACAAACTTTCTTAGCAGATTTGACATTGATTTACACGGAACATGGTAAAAGAGAGAGATAGAGAGAGGGAGAGAGAGATAGAGAGAGAGAGATAGAGGGGGAGAGAGAGATAGAGAGAGAGAGAGAGAAAGAGAGAGAAAAGAAGAAAGTAATTGAGATCATGGCTTTGACGTGGACCCCACTGAAATTTATTATATGTAGAATTGTGCATAATAATGCCAGATATATAAAACTTATTGATTAGTATGTAACAAGGACATATAGCGAATTTTTGAAACCGTGGATGTTACCGGAGCTCAAAAATAGGTATAATTAAGGACTATGTGTATATTTGTACGTAACAATGTCATATAGGGATTCTTTGAAATTTGGGCTCAGAAACAAACCTATTTACGGATTATACGTAGATTAGTGCGTACTAAGCCACTTATGTAGCAACAGAAGCCATGATAGTTATGAGGGCTCAAACACCAACCAATAAATATATTATCTTAGATTTTAATGTAAGAATGGATTCAAATACCAAATAAATATTTACTAAGATTTATATTTAAGGAGGACTCCTTTGAGGCTTATAGGGATTTTCTAAGCGTAGCTTAGATGTGGCACAAAGCCGAAAGTAGGGGCACCCAGTGAGGATCGAACTCACTGCTCAGTCGTAATTATTCAAATAAGACAAGCTTGCTAACCATAACACCACGTCGAAGTGCCCCTGTGACGCTTATAGTGCTACAGTCGCAAAACACGAAGCAAATAGGTCTTACGGGTTGAATTTGCTAGCCACATACACAAGCGGTTTTTAATTCAAAGTTATTCTCTTGAATTCGTTGCTCTAAAAGGCTAGAGAGACTAGTGTTCCCTATAACTGAAAGAAGAATAGATACAGGGCGTAATGGACAAATTGTCGTCTAAATGACGTAAAAATCAAAATAACACTGACATCTAATTTTAACAGATATATTTACTAAAATTACAGAAAATATCTTGAAATAATAAAGTTTTGGTCACTGGCTTCAAACACGGCTTCCAGACCACTTCGGAATCTCCTGCAACTCTTCTGGACGGTCTCCTTGTTTAAGTTGCTAAATGCTGCCATAATCTTTGCCTTCAGTTCATCTTTGGTGTTACAAGGAGTTTTGTTGGTCTCTCGCTTACCTGCGCCCCACACATCAATGTGGTTGCAGTCTGGGGAGTTATGTGGCCAGATGTAAGGGGGTGATGTAGTCACAGAAATTGTATGACAGCCATGACGAAGTTCCCCTGCTTGTGCGGCATGGTGCAGAGTCCTGTTGCGAACCAACAGGTCTCCCAGCAGCTACCCTCTTGATCCAGTTCAGCACTACCTCCTCAAACCACTTGATGTATGTTTCAGTGTTGAGTCTGGTGATTTATGGGAAGATGAATGGAGGCAAACGTCGCCACCACTAGTTATCATTTCAAAACCCATTCGTAATCATCATTAGACTCACTCAACTCTTTCTCAATCCTCCGCACTGCCCTCAGACTGACACCCGAACACTCAGAAATGTTCATATTGGTGCTTCTGACTCGAATGCCAAGTAGTATAGCATAGTATTTATGGCGGAGTGAATCGCGTCATTGTGCTCTTTTTCTCACAGATGGTGCCCAACCCATCTTACTATACTGTGCAGTCGACAAAATGAAAAAAAAAAGAAAAAAATGAAGAACGCGCATGCACGGAACTAAAAAAAATATAAAATGGTGACAATTTACCAATCGCACCCTATATATTTATATATTCCATACCCTTTGCGCAGCTGGAACTCCACACATCATCATCCCTTTTTTCCGGACCAGTAACCACTCTGCTATTCACAGATCCAAGAAGCACACATAGACATCATTTTAAAATCAAGGCACTTAATTTGACTCAAGCACCAAATCTTTTTCTGGGTTTGACGATAAACTACATCCGGCAGAAAGGCCTCATATTTAGAGGGTTTGTGAAACGTGGTACTACTTCATAATTGCTGTTTCCAGGTTCACCTTGACCCGGGGTGGTAGCACCTGTTAGGATCCTAGCTATGGGCAAATAGTGAACCCCTAAACTGGCGGCAAAAATATTATGACAGTATAAAAATATGTTTTTGTAGTAAAAATACCAGAAATACTTTATTGAAAAAAAATTGCTATAACGTCCAAGAAAATTCAATTTCGGCATTAAATGGCTTATAAGGAGTTGATGTGCCGCTTTACAAACCAAATGTTTTATAGATTTTTACTAAACAAAGCCATAGAAAACATCTGTAACACTGGTATTTACTTGGCCTCAAATATCAACCTATTTATTGACCGATCATAGCACATAGCAAAGCCAAAGAGATAGATTTCAAAATCCTGATTAATCTGGCCTTAGGCAGCAAACAATTTATAAATGAAACATAAATTAAAAGTAACCAAATATAGAACATCAATAACTAAGAACAATGCATTACAGCGGTTTGCTTCTATGCTATTGAGGCCTGCCGTATGTGCGATGACGTAACGTTTATCGGCGTAGGAAACGAATTTGGAGAGCCAACTTTATACTCCCGCCTTGTTCGTAGCGTTCGTTTTCGCGTTACAGAATCTCTTCTGCTTATCCCCAAGATATGTGTTAAATAAAAAAAAAAAACAGTTGATGGCGGCCATTTCAATTGTAAACAATGACGGGTGTACAGTATATAAAGTACGATACCTTAGCGCGTGCGTGTGAAAGTAGCTGTGAGAAATCTATTATTTTTGTAATTCTGATTAATATATCTATATTAAGTATATATTTATGCCATATAAACATGCTTATAGAATGTACATTATGATAACTAGTGATAGTTACTATAGTGGTTTTATAACCCAAAAATAACCCATTCCCATCTACGGACAATCGGTTTTAACGGATCACCAATTCCACCCTATTAATCCGTTGATGAGAGGTTTATCTGTATTCATATCTATCAATCTCATTCTCATATCTATCTATCTATCTATCTATCTATCTATCTATCTATCTATCTATCACACTCTCTTCATTTCTATCTATTTATTTATCTCATTCTGCTCATTATCTATCTATCTATCTATTTATCTATCACACTTTCTTCAGTTATATCTTTCTATCTATCTATCAATTTTTTATCTGCTGGAAGTGGCTACCACAGTTTGGGCACACTGAGATTATATGGCCGGCCACAATAAGCAAGCTGCGCTATTTAAACGAACATTTATTGATATCAAAATGACCAAATGGATGCGCAAGAAAATATTCCCGTACCACTGCACCTTCGACATCACCGTAAACCGTTGTTATAAAACCAGAGTAAATTCATATTTTTATGTTGCTAATGTCAAATTCTGGTCTTATTATACAAACAGACCAGCTAAAATCGGACTGGACATTTATAACTAGTGAACGCTCTGGAAATATATATATATATATATATATATATATATATATATATATATATATATATATATATATATATATATATAAGTGAACGTTGGAGACAACACTCAGAGGCAACAGACTGTTTCATGCTAAACGCAATGATCAGGCCATTTGTCTATTCGTATCTATCTATTTCAGTTTGTTCATATCTGACTCAGTCTGTTCTTATCTATCCATCTATCTATCTATTTTTTTTTTTGTTTTTTATTTCCGAAGAGATCAGACAGTTTTCTACTAGTGGCTTGCCACGATTGTTTTATGCTAAACTCAATCATCAGGCCATGTGTCTATTCGTATCTATCTATCTATCTATCTATCTATCTATCTATCTATCTATCTATCAGGTCATGGTGGCCTGATGGTTGCTGTCTAGCATGAAACAGCCTACCGTCTTTGTGTGTTGAATTCAATGTTCACTTTTATATTTACATACGCTCTATCTCTGATATTGAGCACTATATTCCATAAATATAGCACACCTTAAAACAATATTTCTTTATATATAAGTATGCATATATATATATATATATATATATATATATATATATATATATATATATATATATATATATAATACACGAATATCTTAGCCTCAAAACGGTCGAGTATAGAACGTACTTTAAGAAAAGCGGACAGCCTAAACTGGCGGAAAGATATTTAGTAAGATGAGTTTAAATTTGGTAAATTGTGACAGTCATGAGAAACCAAGTTAGGATTGAACTCAATTCACCAAGGACAGATCTGCGCTACTAAGTGTTGCTCTATGTCTGGCGCCTGAGATAATTACTAAGTTTTGTTTTCTACTCAGAGTAGAACTAATGACACAAGAAAAAGATCAATCAATTACCTCACACCCGACCCATTAAATTTCCTCTACCTTAGACAGATTTACAATGGCGCAGCATCCACGAAGGACTGGACATTTATAACTAGCGAACGCCCTCGAAATTAACTTGCTAATCTTTGGCGCCATCAGAGGAATTTGATATTTCGGTAGAATTGTTTCCGCCATAGCTTCGAATATTTTCTAATTATCTATTGCTGTACGTAATTAATTCTTTAATTAATTGAGTAATATTAATTGAAGTTGGATGTTGAAAACTTGACGGTTACAAGCACTTCCTAAATTCTGACCAAACATTAGTCAGCTCTACTAGCGAATGCTCGCACAAATACTAAATAGCCATCATAAAAAATACTTTATAAATAGAACACCTTATATATAAAGTATAGTGTATGTGCGTGTGTTTGTGCGTGTGTGTTTTCAAGCAACTTCCCCGCCCCCACTGGTCCGATTTCAATGATTAATAGCTCATTCAAAAGACCTAGAAAAGTTAGACACAAGGAACGATTTTTGTTGATCTCAGATTCAAGGTTGCCAGATTATGCGAGGTTAAAAATATATATTAATATGTTATACTAGCCATTATCATTGCTTTCATCGGTCAAGACGAGTAAATCTTACTTTCCATTTGTATCCAAAATTGCGGCTAGCTTAAAATTTTAAGCTAGCTTAAAAGGCGCGCTATCGAACGACATTTAAGCTAGCTTCTGTGAAGGACTCTTACTTTTGCCATCATCACAATAGCTAGGGAGGAGGCATCAATAAACTACAGAAGAAGTCAAAATTGATTGTTGCAATTAAGTATTGAATTAATGTTTAAGCTTACCATTTAAAAGTTCAACGATAATTCTTTTATTTCAAGAGTGACAGAACAGGGGACAATTTATAAAATAAAAGTAATATCTTGCAAAGACAGGAAAGTAGAATTAGTTATACATTTAACATTTGAAGAGTTAGAGAAATATAAAAGCAAATTAAATAAAGCCTATATTATGGAATCTATATGAATAAATGTGAAATTGGAGCGCGAATTCTGGGATTATAAAGCCCCCAGCTGTACTTTATAGAAATTTACTCGCAAAAGCTCAATATCTGTATTATATATTATCTACTAGGCAATACCACTCTTGAGATTTAACTAATTTGTATATTGATTTTAAAATGTTTATTTCATTATTTACATTATTCGGACTATTGTCCTCATTTTTGTCGCCGAATAATGTAAATAATGTACATAATATCTCATCTCAGAAATATAGACAAGTTTATTTCATTAATTAACTTTACTTCATTAATATTCTTTTATTTGAGAACTGTTTTGATTTTCATATCAAAAGTAGTTCTGTTTAGGAATATCGTCTTTAGCGCAGAGAAGTGTTTGAAATTTGCATTTTACTTGGCCTTCAACAAGTTGGCATCTATTTGTAAAACTTTCCTTAACTATAACAAGACAATTTATGAATGAAATGTTCATTTATAATTTTTGTTTCAAAGATTTCGAGTAGTGAATATATCTTACTTCGCGAAGTCTGCTACTATTTAATATACTCTACACACATAAAATGTTACAATGAACGCGATAATATTAAAACAATATAAATTAGCAGTAATTTGTTTAAACGCATCGGCAAGGACATTCAACTCAGCATAAAAACTATATTACGAATAATAAAAACATAAAAACAGACATTATTCTGCTGGAATTGAATAGACAATGAGAAGCGTTTTCATTGGTTGAACAAAGCCAGCGCCTTTCGAAGCTTCGCTCACGATGACTTGTAACTTCATGCTAGCTAATCATCGACTGCTTCCAAACAGATTTGTCTACCCACTTTCATTTACAAAGTTTGGGCCAACACGTGGCATATTTGCCATTGACTCCACAAAACGATATTATCAATAAGTCATGAGGATTCGAACCTGCGTCTCATAGTCGAAACGTATTCCTGGGTAAGACGTTAAACTAGGTCCGCGTCCTGGGTAAGACGATAAACTACATCCAGCAGCAAGGCCTCTGATCAGGTTTTGAGGATCGTGGAATCACCTCTTAATTGCTGGTGTTCCCAGGTCCACCCTGACCCGGGCTGGTAGAACCTGTTAGGGTCCAAGCTATGGGCAAATAGTTAACTATTACCAGCAATACTTTTTTGAAAAAAAATTATTACGAGCAATACAATTTTGAAGGAAAAATATTAACAGAAACAGATTTTTGACAAAACAAAATATTACCAGCAAAAAAAATGTTGTCGGCATTAAATAACCCATTGAGGTTGATAAGCCGTAAAACAAAATAAACCAAACCAATCTAATGCAAAAAATACATATTCTATTCACACGAATCTATCCTAAACATGTTGTCGGCATTAAATAACCCATTGAGGTTGATATGCCGTAAAACAAAATAAACGAAACCAAAACAATCATGCTCGAAACGCGAAGGCGCTAACCACTTGTATATGGCGTGTTCATGTATGACGTCACGAGCTGCGAAGCGATTTTCGCTTCCGCGTCTCGTATACACGATGCTGTCGTTGCTTGGAAATTTTTCATGCAACAAAAACAGACTATCATTATTGTTTCGTTCGTGTATTGGTTGATATATTGGAATGTAATTGTCATTTTTGATAATGGCTTATGTAAGCCAAAAGCTTAGATTGGATTTAAACATGTATCAATATGGTGATTTCCGTTCGTCTTTCAATGATAATGTTATTAAGATTATCAGACAATATGAAAGGAACTTACTTAAAATAAATAGACAAAACTTGTCTATATTATTTAATGAAACATGCATCAATGAAAAATATATATACACAATATATATATATATATATATATATATATATATATATATATATATATATATATATATTGATGAAGAAATATAGTGTTATGGTGTGCTATATTTATTGGATAAAGTGCTCAATATCAGAGATAGAGCGTGTGTAAATATAAAAGTGAACATAGAAGTCAACACTTAGAGGCGACAGTCTGTTTCATGATATATGCAATCGTATTTTATATATATATATATATATATATATATATATATATATATATATACATATATATATATATATATATATATATATATATATATATATATAAAGAGAGAGAGGGGGAGGGAGAGAGAGATAGTGTTGTAACTGAGTTATGAAAAACAGTTGTAGAAAACAAGTGTATAATCTTTCTGTAGAATAGAAGCTATGGAAGAGAATATTTAGACGTGAAGGATTGTTTTCAGCAAAGGCTGTTGCTGCTACTGCTTCTCCTATTACTCCTCTTGATGTAGCTGTATATTTATGTCTTTCGTCTGACGGCTGAGTCCAATTCTCCCTCACAACATACAGTTTCTTTACAAATATTCGAAGTGTTCGTTCGTCACTGTTGTTTTGTTTGTTTTTCTTTAATGTCATATCGCTTCAGGACGTAGAATATAATGACTTATCACAAATTTCTTTTCCTTATTATCCACGAATTCTCCGTTATCTTCTCTATTCTTTTAATTCAGTGTTCTACAAGTCTCGACAGCCCAGTCTACCCTCGCATTTTACTCTTATCTGCACAGGAGAAAAAAAATTGAGGTTCATTCCTCTCCAAAGAGTAATAGCACAAAAGTAAACATCAATCATACTTCTTTTTCTTCTTCAGTGTACTGTGTTCCTTCAGAACTTGGGCGATCATAGCTTTCCACGGCTTCCTTAGTAGCATTTCTCCAATTACCAGGCATTTCGCCACCCGTTAACCCTAACCCATTCACATAGGGTATTTACACTGTCTCACCACTAAGACGAGAAGCGACACAAAGTTATTTTTTAAAGTGGGGAGCCCGAGCGCGTACATCCGGGCAAGGAACAAAAATTCTCCGTGTCCCCGAAATCATCCGTTGCGCTGGCCTCGATGCGAGCACCGATCCCTCTCTCTGATGCAATGAGAGGTAGCGGGCTCGGGCAGCTGTTCCCCCAGGGCTGGGCACCTCTCATTATAATTTTTCTCAGTTGCCCAAAGACAGAGACGCAAGATGATAAATAATGTTACACACTACGCGAGTGCAATTTACGCACTATCCATTCACACAAGACCGTCATGTAAGTGACCTGCTGACTTCCCTTATCTCTCTTGCCGTTTATATGACCTGTGAGGGTTACATTTTCCAAGAAATTTCAGTTACCTCATACTGATTCTAGGCATATGTTCTTCTTGGTATTATTCTTTTTAACACTTACTCGCTCCGTCCATGGAATGGTCAGTATTTTGTAGAATCACATCTTTGCGGCCAACTCTTTTTCTTCATCTGTCTGGAGATTGCCCAGTATTCATTGCTATACAAGAGGATTGATATCATAGCAAATCAGCAGCCATCTTGACTAGAATTATTTTGCAACACGCGTCAGTATTTAGTATTGTTGAAGTTATCACTAACATTTTTTGTCGAGATTTTTGTTTTAATCTATATATAAAATTTTGTGACTTCCGTTAGTCCCTCCCACCCTCTAAAATAGCCGTATATTGACCGATCGAAACAAAATGTTGGGGAGAAGCACAAACAGGTAAGGGAGGTTCAAAGTACAGTTGGTTTTACTAGGGTGCGTAGTTTAGTACAATAAATTTTCATTAATTTTTTGAAAAATTAAAAGTTTTATTATTTAATATTGAAAAGACTCCCACTATTTTATAAACAATTTAGTGTTTAAAATAAAAAAGAATGATTTAATAAAAATGCAATATTGTTTTTGTTTTTAGCAACTTTTCTTTGAGTTTTTATATATACAAGTATCCAGTTTCCTGTTGGCATTACGTTTGCGAGAACTATAAGCAAATCGCAAAGCAAAATGATTTAAAAGTTTGGCTCAAAAAAGAAATATTTTAATATATATTTTAAGAATTTGGCTCAAGAAAGAAATATTTACGCATGGCCAGCTGTATGCTGCATGCTCAAGAGTTAGAAATCTTAAGAATTTATTCTTCACTGTTAAAAAGTAAAAAAAAAATGTTCTAAAAATCTTTTTCATCATAAAGTTCTATAAAACTAAATTAAATTAACACCACGGTGTATAAGCTTATTCAAATTTCATCGGTTGGTTTGCGAACTTCAACGAAACGTAGAGTTTGTAAGCTTCGACAAAAATGTTAGCGATAACTTCAGCAATACTAAATTCAGTGAGGATTTCAACACGCATTAGGATGTTGCAAATAATTCTAGTACGAAAAAATTCCCAAACTTCTTTGTAACTTTCTTTTGCGGTAGGGCATGTGTGACTCTAAAGTAAGCTGCCCGCCACTGCACACAATATCTTAATGAAGTTTCACCGCCCTGGCAAGTAGGATAAAATATCGCACCTTGTGATCTATTGACCCATTCTTTTCCACTTGAACCAATGCTGCAAGTATCTCCTCAGCAATAAAGAAACGCCAACATCTTGCTTGACCTCATCCAAAACTTGATTATTGTTCTTGGCTAGTTTAAGTCGATTTGTTCTTGCTAGTCACGCTAGGTTGATTTCGCTTAACAAGATGTTCCACAGTTCTGAAGCACAAATCGATCGGGCAACGCGAAAAGATGGCTTGTTACGAAGCCTTCTGAGATGGATTCCAGAAATTTCTGACCCTGAGCACGAATTGGTCGCTGATTCAATAACCCCAAGATTTTGGTGTTTAGTCATGCCATAATAGAAAAGGAAAATAAATTAAAATAAACAAACAAATGAAAATTCAATATTTCCGTATTCTACGTAAACTGCCGGAGAGCTCCGACCATTCCCGGAGAGAAATATAAATCAAATTAATACCATAAAAAAGAAATAGGCGAATTTTTTTGCCACGTTAGAAGTTTTCCCTGTAATATTCGGTTTGCAAAGCGGAAATTTCTCGTTTATTTTACAATTAAGCTTTAAAAAACGAATTCAAAAGGTGAAACTCTGAATTGTAAAATATCAACACGAGGCTCTATAGAAATTGGCGGATAATTACTTTCCATGGGAACATCGTAACACCGCAAAGCCGCCAATATATATATATATATATATATATATATATATATATATATATATATATATATATATATATATATATATTAAACATAAAAATGTCTTTAATAAATAAATTGTCGGACTTTGTCCATTTTGTTAATGTATGACGTCATTTGTTTACATTCGATACGCCATGAGCAGTTATGAATGTACGACATTCATGGAAGATTGAAGTTTATAAGCAGTAAATTCAGCCATACCAACCGAACTATCCTTTGCGGCCGAGCGGTTAGGCACGTCAGGGTAAATGACGGTTCCGTATAGGATGCAGGTTCGAATCCTGTCAAAGGACGAATATTTTCTATGAAAATTTCTCGGACATTCAGGCCGGTAAATGTTATTTAATACTGTTTATTATATACAGAGAATTTACTTAAAAACTTGTATCTATAAAAAGAACGTTAAACATAAAAATGTCTTTAATAAATAAATTGTCGGACTTTGTCCATTTCTTAATGTATATATTAACTAGTTTGAAATATGTTGTTTTTTTTCGCTACACATATTTTAATCTAGTTAATTTATAATATTTATGCTCTGTAAATTTACATTGAGCACTATTTTGTAAAAATAAAAATATCAATAAGAACACCGGATTATATATCTTACTGTTCTTTCTTTTTATTTATTTATATATATATATATATATAAATATATATATATATATATATATATATATATATATATGTGTGTGTGTGTGTGTGTGTGTGTGTGTGTGTGTATCAAGACAGGTTTCTTTAAATAATTTAGACATGTTCTGTCTACTTATTCTCGATAGGATACTTTCATATTCGCGAATAAGCTTTTTTGTTCGATTATTAAAAGACGAGATGAAATCACCGTGTTGGCTCATATTGCATTTATTCTGAGTACTTTCGTCATAGCATAATGTCATCATCAGGATATTGTTAATTATACAGTAAGTATTTAGTGTTCATGGTTAACCACAACAATTTTTGGCCTTCACAACCATGATGTCGAATGTACTCGGAAATAAATACGATATGAGCCAAGCCTCTTCAGCCGCGGCACAACATTGCTACAAACGGAAGTTCTCAATCAATGAATTCCGAAGGTTTCCTTATAAGGAAACGGCTAATATTACCATTACCATTAGAGATGAGGAGAACAGATACTACACCTTGATCCCAGCCTGATGGCCAGGGAGAGGAAAAAAGCGTAACTCAAGTAGCATTGGCTTCTCAGTCAATGAATGAATGCTGAAACGGCTAATATTACCATTAACATTAGACATGCAGTGAACAGACACTACACTTTGATCCCATCCTGTTTGTCTCAGTGAATGAAGAAAAACGTAGCTAGAATAGTACTGGCTGCTTGTGCAATGAATGTCGAATGTTTCTATTGTGTCGTATATAGGGGAAGGGTTGACACACATATAGAAAATAAGAAGTACTTCATTCCGGAGAATGATATGGTACACGGTTGAGAAGACAGACTAATGTAATAAATAATTAATCGTTAACTCCCCAGTATTTACCCGAGACCTCCCCACAAGGCGGGATGTGGCACAAGGCCGATTTTTAACGCGGGACTTTCCGAGTGCGTACGCTAATGTAAAAATTCCCCGTAGACCCCGCATGCGCGGGTCGTTCAGCTGTATACCTCCCCAGAAGAGAAATCTGCCCGTAGGCATAACCTCGTCTGGGTCTTCTCCGCCCGAAGGCAGAGAGTCGACAAGCAGTCAACCGTAATCGATATTTATTATACAAATGTACAAATAAGCCACATGGGCAAATTTAAGATGGGAGGAAGCTGGTTTTCATTTGCCTTATCGCTAACGTAGCTAACCTCACTTACTGACCCAATCGTCCGTATATTGTCCCTTTCACCAAAACATCTCATCCGCACAACCCTACCATACACATACACTATAATGTCACATTTACTGTAAGAATTTCTACGTAATCCCATATGTACATTTTTTTTTTTGTGGAGGGCTGGGTTGATAAAAATGTTAAAATCTATATCCCTAATGTTCATGATGAAATAACTATCTACACAACAAACAAAACGAGTGTTAGTAACAGGCACCCTCACAGTCTAATCATGGTAGCGTTAACAGTTATTTGGACGAAAAAATACTGTGGAATTAACCCTAGAACACTAACCATCAATTAAAGTTACACTACTAACCATGTGTATATCATACCCGATTTTGAAAATATCAAAAAAAAAAAAAAATATTAAATATAAATCTTTATATGAAATATTTCAGATGCAGTCACTTCAAACTTTGTACTTTGAGTTAACATTAATAGGAACTGAAAAACATTTAGGTAAGAAAATCAGGTACTGAAAATTATAATTAAAAATATGAAAATTTGCGCTGGGTACTATATATCCTTGGTTAGTGTTCTAGGGTTAATAAAATGATTTCCATGCATCCATTTTACAATGATTCACACTAGCAGTGAAACTTACAGGCACTATAACAGTTACGAAAACTCACATTAAAACGAAAACCATTCCACAGTTTAACCAGAGAACTGCAATTCCTGTCACCTAAATGGGGAGGGGAAGGGGAATATACTAAAAGAAAAAGAAGAATTGGGGCAAAAATAAATGGGTAGGTGACCATCTATACCCTAGCTAAGTTAAATCCAGCAGCTTGAACAAAAAGAAAAAAACGACTTACACTTATCTAACACTAAATGTTAAATGTTTAATCCAGGTGACTAATATCCTTATTCCTGTCACCAAACGTGAAACACTCAACCACCTTTCGCCGAATTTTAAAGAGAGTCGCCTCCTTTCCGCTCTAATTTTGACTTTAAGCCGGTGCTTAAAGAACAAAATTAGCCGAGAAGAGAAAAGTTCGCCTCCATAAAACTCTTTCTGTCGCGTGGCCCAAATAGTTTATTCACTTGAAATAATGACGTAATAATATCGTTTATTGACGTTAAAAAATACGTCAAAAAACGACATTATTACGTCATTATTTTTGCACCAACCTAATTCTTAACAGTGGACAAAATGATATAAACTATTTTTTGTGTATATTAATTTAAAAAAATTTACAAAAAAAAAATTAATTACAAAACAAAAAAGATATACTTTATGAATACTAAAGTATTTGTTCCATATGAATATTGACTTGTTTTATTGAACGGATTACGTACTGCGCTGTATTCTATATTCATAGACTTGGCGAACATGGTCAACACAAATGACGACTCGCATAATGCCAAGGAAACACAATGTTCATTCCTCTTCAGCAGCGGCACAACATTGCTACAAACGGAACTGGACCCGAGGAAAAAGAACTTTCAGACCCAAATGCAAACCATGTAACCTTCAAGCAGTTTACACAACGACCGTACAGTGCAATCACCGCAACCCACGAACTTCCGTGTAACTGCCAGTCCAGCTGCACATGGCTTTTTACTGACCCAGAGGACATTTCTCAACACCAGCCATGTAAATGATACCTCGTCATTATTGAGAAACCACCACCCGGACACTAAAGGCCAAAGAGAGCTAAACTTATCCTTCGTCAACCGGAGTTCATCCCTTAGATTATCTAGTACCCCACGCACTAATGCACGATATAATGTCTCGAAAGGGCCTTCCTTAATCCGTGTGAAGTCTTTCAGAGCGTGTCGATACTCGCGATAGGAGGAACCCTCAGCCCGAGGAGTACGACGAGCCTCCTCCTCGCCATCATGCAGACTTCTCAAAGCCGGAAATGCTTTCTTAGCGTCTTCCTTCCTGATTTCTCATCTTGCTGAGACATTCGACCTAGAAACTTGAGCCGCAATGTCTATTGACGAATCTCAACGTCGGGCATTCCTAGACCGCTCTCAGACGGGTGAAGGCAACATACCGGCCGACGCAACTTAGGAGCTTTGTCACCCCACAAGAGGGGGAAACAAGACTCGAACCAATAAAATTAGCTAGATGTACGAGAGTGGAAGTAGCGAGAGTCGGTAAAGAAGGATGGGGTAAATGTGCGAAGCACAAACTTCTGCCTTTCCCTTTTAGGAAATCCTCATCCTCTGCAGCCTCAGTCTTTTCTGGGGCCTCCAAACAAATCTTCTCCTACTGCAAAAACCTGCATAAGAGAGAGTGCTGTTTAAATAGTCTTAGACCAGATCATCTTGTGGGGGTGTTCAGCTACTCCACATCAGTTTCCTTATACAGAAACGGCTAATATTAATATTGCCAGTAATATTTTAAGAATTTCTTGGATATATCCAATGATACGTAGTTCTTATTAATTTTAATTAGTATTAACTTCATTTGTCTGATGCGCTGACTATATCTTCTGCAGAGGGGTAGGACTCCGTTAAATGCCCACCGACTGCCTGAATATTTGTACACCCGGATATCGACAAACAATGTCTATTTGTAAAATTAACCGTCAAATGTCTACCTATAGTCATAAATATAAACATGATTAATATCCACGCATAGACTAATGTCTATAAATCCGACAAATAAGGATATAGACACGGTCAGAACCTAACTACTGACACTGGTATAAATTTGACTCAAGTAAAATCTCGACTAATGTCTGTCTATAGCATCAAGTATAAACCCAACTAATCTCTATCTATAAAAGGCAGGATGTGTGTGTGTGTGTGTGTGTGTGTAACGAATGCACGGCCGCAATTTTCAACAGATTTGTACCAAAATTTACATGCACATGCGCCAAGTTAGCAGAAAGGCCAAGACCGACTTTACATTTCCCAACTTCCATCGATAGTGGAAATAATCGATTTTTTTCATGCTTCTACGGCAGTTTTCATGTAGTTTGTGGCCATTTTCTTCTGGCCAGAGTGAGAGCCTATAGCTGGCTGACACGAATGTTAATTAGCATGCTAGTATGCAAAAAAAAAAAATCGATAGCTGCATTCGTCACAAGTGGGAAAAATTTTAATCTGCATGGCACTTTACCCCCATTGGCTCATTCGCTTGCTTAAACTCAACGTTGATTCTAATTCCGCAGAACTGGGTTCAGTGTGAAAAAGTATTTGTTGTTAACATTCTTTTTTCGTACGGTTTTTCCAGTTACGAGTCCTTTTTTAAAGCTGATCGTTTTGTGTTCATTTTGTTTAGTTCTTTTTATCGTAACAGATTTAATGTTTAGTATAGAGCTTAGAAAAAATTCGCAGTGTGAGATAGGCAAGAAGTAAGGCATGTAGCAACAACAGCACGGCAAAGGGCACTCCTTTAAAGGCAAGGAAGGACAAAAATATTTAAAGTCAAGTGATAGCGATGGCTGTATGAGTCGATTTTTGAATCAAGCACGGGCAACGCCGGGCCATGCTGCTAGTGTTTACCTATAGAGTAAAGTATAAACTCTACCAACATCTGCAAACAGAGCAATATATAAACTCAACTAATGTCATTTTTAAAGATTAAATTATATACGTAAACAATGTCTGTCCGTACATTCAGATATAAATATTTACCCATAAATGCATGTATAAATCTAATTAATATCTATCTATAGACTTATGTATAAAGCTGACCAATATTTGCCGGTAGACAAAACTATGAACCTAACCAATGCCTACTTGTAGAAACAAGTACAAACCCGACTAGTGATTATATATAGACTGAAGTATAAAACCGAGTAATATCTATCTATAGACTCAAGTATAAAGTTGACCAATATTCGCCTGTAGAAACAAGTATAAACCAGACCAGAGATTATGTATTGACTGAAGTATAAACCTGACACATATCTATCTAAAGACTCATGTATAATAATAATAATAATAATCACGAGTAGTACCGGTTTTGCTATTTGATCTTTCTTGAAGTAATCATTGAATCTAGTCTTTGTAAGTTCCACGACTATAAAATATCTGTTGAAATTTCCTTATTGTAGCATTAAAGAAAAACATTGCAATCATAACTATGAATGAAGGTCATTATTTGAAAAGAACAAAGCAGTTATAAATAAAATTGATTAAAAATTGACAAGGTTTTCCATTTCTTTGAAATTAGATGTTAAACACATCAGATTGTTATCACCTCCTCTACTTCTTTCTTTCCTTTTCTCACTGAAACAAAACAGCGCCACTGATATGTTTTTGCCGTCTGTAAAATGCATGAGAAGTCACGTTAAATTATGTTAAATCATTTTCAAGTCATATTAAATCATGTTAAGGCATGACAAGTCAAATGATGTTAAGTCATGTTACAGTCATGTTAAATGATGTTAACTCATTAAATAATGTTAAATTCATATTAAATCGTGCTAAACTTATGGTAAATGATGTTAACTCATTAAATCATGTTAAATTCATATTAAATCGTGCTAAACACATGTTAAATGATGTTAACTCATTAAATCATGTTAGATATATGTTAAATCGTGCTAAACTCATGTTAAATGTTAACTCATTAAATCATGTTAAATTCATATTAAATCGTGCTAAACTCATGTTAAATGATGTTAACTCATTAAATAATGTTAAATTCATGATAAATCGTGCTAAACACATGTTAAATGATGTTAACTCATGAAATCTTGTTAAATTCATATTAAATCGTGCGCAACTCATGTTAAATGATGTTAAGTCATGTTAAATTCATGTTAAATCGTGCTAAACTTATGGTAAATGATGTTAACTCATTAAATCATGTTAAATTCATATTAAATTGTGCTAAACTCAATTTAAATGATGTGAAATGTTAAATCATGTTAGGTCATCTTAAAGTCATATTAAGTCATGAGAAGTGATGTTAAACAAATCGTAGTGTTATCACCTCCTCTATCTTCTCACTTTTTCTCAATGAAACCAAACAGCGTCACTGATATGCTTTTTTCCGTTTTTCCTCGCGATCAACACGGAATAGGCCATTATTTATGAACTATTGGCAGGACATTTCGTACGTGCTAACCAGGGATGTGCCGTCTGGGTAGGCAAGGTAGGTAGTGCCAGCCTTAAATAAAATAGATCAACAGCTACATTTTCCTTCTGAGGCACAATATGCACCTAACCCAACAAAATCATGAAGGTTTCTCACATTATTATGCATAAAATGGCAAATATTTTTTTTGTAGATTTATTACATAAAGGCCACATGGTACCTACCCCGAGTAATTACTGACGGTATATATATATATATATATATATATATATATATATATATATATATATATATATATATATATATAAAGAAATTTTTATGTGTATACATCCATTTTATAGGTATAAATATTTAAGTAAATACTCTGTTTATAATAAACAATATTAAAAATATTTACCGACCTGAATGTCGGAGAAATTTTCATATTCGTCCTCCGAACTTGTATCCTATACGGAACCGTCATATAGCCTGGCGTGCTTTCACCGATTCGGCCACAGAGGTTAGCAAGGTCGAATCGGTTAGGGCAGGGACACTTTATTCTTATATATACAACTCCCCTTTGATGCGACTTCCTCTGGAATCTATATTTTTTCAGCTTCGGTTCAATATTCAAATGTTCTGTTGCTGTTCTTTTTCTTTTACTGTACTTTCTTGGTTCACTAATTTCTGGTGGCGTGGGTACGTCAAATATGTCATATTTCGATCGGCACCTCTTTTCATGCACTTTACTAAATCAGTGAATCCCCTTTTTAACTGATTAAGGTGTCGCTTATGTTCCCACCTTTATCCCTCTACCAGGTATGTCATTTTTCCGATCCGTTTTTTTTTTTTTATAACGCCATCTTCCCAGATCTTTTTTCCTCGTTGGTACTTTAAAAAAAACAACACTTTATCATTGGGTTTAAAATATTTATTTATATTATTTTGATTACTTGATGTCCTCGTCTTCCGTTCTGGTAGTAATTTGTTAAATACAGACTTAATCTTTCTGGCAACTCTGCAGGCGACATTCCAGGCACGGTGTTCAGGTTTGGTATTATTCTGTAAACACTCAAAAATTGTAGCATTTCTTCATCTGACTCCTCTCCCTCCGACTAATGCCCTTTTAAATGTATCGGCAAATCTTTCCTCTTGTCCGTTTGATCCTGGGTGATAAGGCGGGCGGGGGTGAGGGGAGTTGAAGTAAAACTTAAATTCACTAGACGTGAATTGAGTCCCGTTATCCGAAACGACAGAGTCAGGAACACCGAACCTTGCAAAAATCTCGTG
Source organism: Acanthosepion lycidas (assembly GCA_963932145.1). Classification (NCBI taxonomy): domain Eukaryota; kingdom Metazoa; phylum Mollusca; class Cephalopoda; order Sepiida; family Sepiidae; genus Acanthosepion; species Acanthosepion lycidas. The sequence continues at coordinate 111,544,395 of OZ010583.1, read as the reverse complement.
TAGGAAATTTACCGTTACCACGGAAGTCGGTCTTCTATATTTTAATATTTCTGATCATTTAGTGTAACTATCGACTATCACTAGATAGTATGCTCTGTTTAACGGCCCTGCGAAGTCTATATGTATTCTGCATATCGGTTTTCGGCCAAGGTTGAATTTTGATAGGCGGTAACTTTGTGACTCTGCCTAATTTCAATAAATTTTCGATATCTGGATTCATTTTTTGCCAGTGAGTATAACACCACATTAAGGATTTCATTCTAGAAATTCCTGGATGTCTTCTGTGAAATTCCTTTAGCATACGTTTTTGCAACGATGCTGCTATCACAATTCTTTCTGCGTACATCATTACATAATGAAAACGCATTATTTCCAGTAATATTTTTTCCTTTAAATCGTAATTGCGTCTTCCTTTTCATTATAAATCCCGCTTTTTCCCCCTTAATTCTTATTTTCTTCCAATGTTCTCTTAGAGTATTGTATAATACATTATTAATTTCATTTTCGGCCCTTATCGTCGCAATTACTATCTTCAAGTGGTTCGCAGAATTTTGGTATTAGTCTAGACAATCTGTCTGCATGACTTAATTTTTGGATAGTAGAAACTCCATTTTATAATTATAATTCATTAAGATAGTTCTCCAGCGCTGCAGTCTATTTGCTGTATGTGTGGAAACACCCTTTTTGATCCATATATGGACAATAATGGACGATGGTCTGTCTGTAGTATGAATTCTCTACCATGCGTGAATTTGTGAAACATTTTTATAGCAAATATGATTGCCAATGCTTTCTTTTCAATCCGGTTGTATCTTTAATTTAGGGTGAAAATGTGCTAGTGACAAATTTGATGTTAAGGCTTTCTTGATCTCTTCAAAACACTTTGACATTTTTATCTGGCCAATTACATTTCACGTCTTTCTTCAGCAGGTTATTCAAGGGTGCTCTTAATTCTCGCATGTTATATATATATATATATATATATATATATATATATATATATATATATATATATATATGATAGTAATTAGCAAACTCTAAAAATACATGTAACTTTGTTACATTTGTTGGAGCGGGCATGTCCTTTTATTGCGCTCGCTCTTGAAGAATCCGGTCGTCTACTGTTTTCATCGATAATTTGTCCCAGCTATTTAAGTCTGGACATAAACAATTCGGATTTTCCTTCACTAATCTTAAAACCATATTCCTTAATTCTCTCAGATACTTTTTTACATCTTCCGTATGTTTCTTTCGGGTTTCATTTTTAATAAGTACGTCATCCAAATATGCTTGAGCACAATCCAAACCATTCCACTATCCATTCCCATAAGTTCGCTAGGTAAATGGCTCGCTGCCCCCAGTATGCCTCGTGAGAGTTAAGGCTTCCAAGCCTTGCTTCCTCATTATGTGTCCAAGGAACTTTAACCATCTTTTCCTGTCGTTTAGTTATCCTACTGTGAGTAAATTGTATCTTTTTCTTTCAGATTATAAGAATATTATTCATAATATAGACAGGAATTTACCCCTATGTTTATCCCAAGCAAAGAACACATTAGGAATGTTTTATGAGTTTCATAAACGTATCAACGGATGTGAGCAGCAAGAAGTTGCGGCAGGTGGTTTTCCGTTTCAAAATTGAGAAATTACCCGATACCCGATTTTGAAAATATCAACAAAAAATATTAAATATAAATTTGAAATATTTTACATGTAGGTACCTCAAACTTTTTACTTTGAGTTAACATTAATAGGAATTGAAAAACATTTTTTTAAGCGTTTCACCCCAAGCAAGGCGGGAAGCCACTAGGACGCAAGGGGTTACAGAAAATTTGGAGCAAGATCAGATAGGAGTAATAGAAGAAAGGATGAGGAGAAGGGTAGTGGAAATATCAAGGCAACTGGAGATGTCGATTGACATTACATTTGAATAGCTGGAGATTATAGCTCTCAGAGAAACTGGAATAGAGAAGGGAGTTCCACGGGCAAGAGGTGCGAGACATGAAGCTATTGGAGTAGAAGAGACAGCTACATTTAGGAGTTTCGACAGTGAAAGGGTGAGAGCGGGATGCCAGCCTCGTATGGCGCTTGAACTAATAAAGGCTGGGAACCAGCGAATGCAACTCCTCGGAGCAATTGCCATGAAAGTATTTGTAAAACAGACAGAGAGAGGCGACGGCGCGTCTGTGAGAAAGTGACTGTAGACGAGATGCCAGATCAGGGCCAATTATATTGCATATCCGCCTCTGGAGCCAATCAAGAACCACGAGGCAAACAGAAGGGGCTCCAGATTATATATGGCAGCAATACTCCATGCAAGGGCGAATCGTTGATTTTTAGATCTGGAGGATCGATTCCGTGGAGAAAATTTTCCTGGCGCGGCACAGGGAGCCAACTTTCCTTGCGGTGGACGAAGCAATTGACTCAATGTATTTGTTCCATCTCAGGTCAGCCGTCAACGTGAGACCGAGCAGCCGCAGAGAGTTGCTCTCAAGAAGTTGAACGTCAGACATTCTAATGGAGGGCAAGGAAGGATCTCTGTGGTGATTAATAGAGAGCAGTTTTGTCTTTGAAGCGTTAAAGTTGACCAGCCAATTCCTGCTCCAGTTCACAACCGATTGGAGGTCCTTTTCGAGACACACGGCCAGGTTAGTTTTGTCAATGACACTAGATTTGTTTTTAAGGCAGGAATAAATTGTGGTGTCATCCGCGTAGATGCCAACTTGGGAATTTATGGCATCAGGAAGGTCATTTATGTAGATAATGAATAGAGTGGGGCCTAGAATGGAGCCTTGAGGAACACCTGCGTTCGTGGGATAGGAACTGGAGGAGAATCCGTTGAGAACGACCTTCAATTCACGGTTTGACAGGAATGATTGTATTAGGTCAAACAATCGACCCGTAATGCCATAAGCCTGGAGCTTGCGAAGAAGGCTGGCATGCCAAACCCTATCAAATGCTTTGGAGATGTCTAGGGCCACGGCACGAGCTTCCCCGTTATTTTGAAGAGCTCGGTAGACAGTTTCAGTGATGGTCGTAAGCACATGAGCTGTAGATCGGGCAAAGCGGAAGCCATATTGTTTGTCTGAGAGCAGATCATGGGATGTGAGGTGGTTAACCACCTCGGTATTGATTAGGGCTTCGAAGACTTTGCCGAAGAGGGGTAGGAGACTGATAGGACGGTAGTTAGAAGGGTAAGAAGGGTCGCCAGAGATCTTGAAGACAGGAACAATCGAAGAAGACTTCCAGCAGTCAGGAAAACAAGATTCCTTGAGGCAGTAGTTGTATAGTTTAGAAAGGGCGGGTGCCAGTTCAGGCGCGTATTTCTTCAAGACAATGGCTGGTATCCTATGTCCACCACTAGCCTTGTTGGGGTCGAAATTGAAGATAACGACCAATACCAATGACGAGGTTATGTGCAACCCACTCAGTTCTAAGAGGGAAGTCGGGTATCGAGTATGGGTACACCGGAAGAGTCGAGCGTCGAGTTGACTTAAAATTTCCAAGCAAAGCATTAAGCCTTGTCGGCAGAGGTGGTCAGGACTTCGAACTGGTTGAACAATGGAGGTATAGAGGGTTTGCAATTGTTCAATACGCTCTTGCAGAGACGCCAATAATCTTTGGAGACAAATTGGCGAGATGCAATACGCTCCCTCTTCGAGCAGCAAATAGTGACTTAGCATCGTTGAGGAGACGTTTACACTCGTTACGGGCGGAGGCAAAGAGACGTCTATTGCAGTCAGACATGTCGCTACGGAATAGGTGAAAGAAGTGGTTCCTATGGGCGATGGCGGATGAGCAAGCGGCGGAGAACCAGGGAGAGGAACGCGACTTGAGACTATATTTCCATGAGGGGATGAAAGCGTCGATTCCAGCTTTAACCCAGGATGAGACCTCAGAAGCACATTCTTGGACGAGGAACGTAAAGACACGATCCCAGGGGACATCGCGGAGGAAATCACGGAACGTCCAGTCAGCTCGTTGATAGTAGAACGAAGTTCTAGTGGTAGGAGGTTCTTTGCAGGGGGTGTAGTTGAAGGAGATGTTAACAGATACTACCGCATGATCAGAGTTACCAAGAGTGCAGAGTTCCGTGGCGCTACAGGACTCTGGGATGGAGGTAAAACACAGATCGAGAAGAGAGGGGCTTTACCTTCCCGGTTGAAGGAAAAACGAGTTAAGTTAACTATCTGCGTGAGGGATTGAGAGACTGAAAAATTGAGCGTTTGAATGCCTGTGTGGTCAGTAGTAGCATTCTTAAGCCACATGGTATGATGGGCGTTAAAGTCGCCAAACACAAATATGTGAGCAAACGGTTGGAGGGAGAGAGCCTTGTCTATGCTGTCAGAAATGCTATCGAGTCTCCCACAGTCTTGAGAGAATGGAGAGCGATAAAGGAAGAAGAGATAGCTTACCGCATTGAGGAGAGATAGTCGGAGACACATGTACGACTGGTCTGGCGATCCGAAAGATAACTCTCTGGCCAGAAGGTGATGGTCCTTGACGTAGACACCAAGACCGTGCATGTGGGTTAGAGAGTCTTTTCTGGGGAGAGGAAGGTAGCCTGGGATAGAGAGATCAGAGGAGGGAATAGACGAGACAAGGTTAGTCTCACAGAGAGCCAGTATATCCGGGCAGTTTGCAGCGAGGAAAGATTCCATACTGCAGAAGTTTGTTCTAATGCCACGGATGTTTGAGTGCGAAATGTTGAGAGGTTTAGGTGATTTATGAGTGGCTGGTTTAGGGTTACTTTTTCGGTCTTTGTGCTTAATTTTATTGAAAGCATGCCTCCCAATCCCACTATTTGGTGAGGGCGGAGGATTGGCCGTTGATCCCCCCACCAGGTCGATGCTTGGACTTAAGCTAAGCCGCACATTCACTTGTTATGAGGAAGAAAGCGGACTAACACTAGCTGCCACGTATGTTGGGGTATTTATTATGGCATAGCAATAAATCCGGTTAACTTTATTTTCTTCATCGTTCCCTCTGTTTTTGTTGTTGTTGTATGTGTGATATGTAATAGGAGTAGGTAGGCTTTCCTACCACCCGGTCAACACTCTTCCCACTTCTCTTGGACATGAGTAGAGCCTTACGCCTTGTTTCTTGTTTAGGAAGGGGTTCCCAGTACTCTCTCTCTGGCCTCTGTATTAGTGCAGCTCTGTTTCTCCCGTGATGTGTGCAGTCTGTGGCATCACCTCTTCATTCTGAGGGTACACGGTTGACAGTTCTCTGGTTGCTGTTTTCCGACTGGAGCCCTAACTCTTGCGTAGGGTCTTGAGCGGCCGCTCTGATCAACAGTTGTATAATACCGGGTGTTTGTAGTGCTATGTCGCGCATGGAAAGGGGTCACTGCATCACCTCCGATGGGCAATGAAAATCAGGTACTGAAAATTGTAATTAAAAATAGTAAAATTTGCGCGGAGTACTATATACCCATGGTTAGTGTTCTAGGGTTAATATTAGTCATAAGACAGCCATACACGAATTGAAAAGGACTGGATAGGTTTCAGTAGCTCGGTTCAGCACTCCTCTCTTCAGATAATCGCCAACAACATGTTGATTGTTGCCAGGTATTGCCTACGCGACAACTTCAAGTCGCCATTTTGGCGAGGCATGTCATTTGTGATAAGAAATGGCACCTTTATTATAATGTTGAGCACTATCATTAGTTGACATTCGAGGAAACAGATCTGCTCAGCAACCGTGGAGGAAACTTCATCCAAAAAAATTATGTTGAATGTTTGGTGGGATATTCACGGAATCACCCATTATTAACTGTTCAATAATCAAACAAAGAGCACTGATCTCTACTGCCAACAAGTTCATCGTTTGAAAGCAGCTTTGGATGGAAAATGCCCATCCTTTGTCAAAAGAAAGACAATAATGACTGTCCTCACACGAGGACAGTCATTATTGTAATGGATGCTTACTCTCTTTCTTTTGCACGAGTGACTAAAGATCTCTTAGAGGAACTCGGATGAGAAAATTTTTTTTCATCTTTCATCTTATCCCGATCTGGCTCCTTCTGATTATTCCATGTTTAGGTTTTATTATATCATATTCTATTTAGTGCTGACTATATCTTTTTATTTTTTTAGAGATTTGATTTGATCTTTTCACGGCTTATCAACATTTCGTTGGTTATTTAAGGCCGAAACAAATTACAAATTGTAGGAGGTCGCTCAAAGTACCCGGTGTTCCCAAGCAGTCATTCCACTAGGTACTGACCGGTGCCGACGTTGCTGAACTTCGGCGATCGAACAAGAACCGGCGTATTAGAGGTGGTGTTGATCATGTTTAAATCAAGACCATATTAGTTGTTTTCGATGGTAACTGATATGGAGTAGGTGGGTAGAATTATGTGCCTAATTTTCTCAGGGTTGTTTGTTTGTTTTGTTTTGTTTTATGGCATATCAACCACAATGAGTTATTTAATAGCGACAAGATTTTTATTGTTGGTAATTTTCAAGGACCTACAAGCCGTTCTAATGTTCGTATATTTGCCATAATTTCAGCTGAAAATAAAGACAAAAATTGTCTAACATTTGGATATTTTTTATAAAGTTGATCCTTGATTTCGGCTCACATGAGCCATCTACAGAGGGTCGTTATACGGACATTTTAACGAAGATATTCACCATCATAGATAATAAAATGTTCATATAACCTCTCTGAAGATGGCTCATGTGAGCCGAAAGCTTAGATCAAGGACTATCTTAATAAAATATAACTAAATGTTTGACAATTTTTGTCTTTATTTTCACAAGAATTTAAAGCAAACATTTGAACTTTAGAAGGGCTCATGATCAGACATAACAGGCATTCATTGTCTGTTATATTTAACAATATATTTTTAAATAATGATCTGCTTCCCCAATACACTATATATATATATATATATATATATATATATATATATATATATATATATATATATATATTGCAGCAATACCTGCTCAGTATAGCCTTAACCATATCACCGTAATATTTAAAAACGAAACAGTAACAATTTAGTAATTTGGTCAAATAGTACAACAGTTGAGTGTTAAATAGGAACCATTACGATCTGTTAAACAACAAAATTTGAGTGAATTGAATCTGTGGCCGAACAAATCGTTTTTTCGGAATATGGTAAATGCAAAAAATGGATCCTTCAGAACGAGGTAACGCTGGACAAAGAAGACAAATTATGTTAATTTTTTCTCATGAGCTCATTTGTTCGCGGTGGTAGTGTTTTTTTTTTTTTTTTTCTTAATTCTGTAATTTTCTTTTTGATTTCTCTATTTTTTGTTTTATCTCTGCTTTGTTCGTGAGAGATTTTTGTAGCATTCGGAGTATCCATCTGCTTTCTAATGTACGCCATAATTCGACACAAAAGAAATTAAACCTTATCGCTATCAATTTTTTTTTTCTCTTCATTCTTTTCTTTTATTCGTTCCCCTTGTCAGCTTATCACAACGAGGCGCCTTTTCCACAGCGTTTACTTTCTTTTCTTTATTATTTCCTCCATCATATATTACCGCACTTTTTACCCTCCATGATTGATATCCATTCGTCACTGTTATCTTCGACCAATCTCCAACTTCAGAAAGCGAAAAATGCCTGGAAGAATATAAAAAAAAAGAATTATATTAACATGGGCTTTCGAGCAGAGATTTTTTAGGCCAAAGAAATAGCTCTTTATTGAATACACTAATAATCCCTTTAATTGGCTCGTATGGGCTCCGTTCGTCTAAGTCTGACCTTGATCGTGTCGGACTGACCGCTAGCTGACTGCTAGCTGGCCATTCTTTCGTCCGATGAAATTATAATCAACATTCAAAATAGAAGTCGAGCCAATAATTCTCCCCAATTGGTCAGGGAAATAAATGCAGTGTCTGAACCAGTCTTTTTTATGGTGCAATTGTGAATGTAAAACATCTCTTTCTTCTTCTTACTATTACTACTAATACTACTTTCATCATTATCATCATCATCAGCATCATTATTATTATTATTATTATTATTATTATTATTATTATTATTATTATTCTGCTTGTCCCTACCCTAGAACGACCATTAATCACTGCTAATACCTTATAAATAATGGACTATTCAGTTTTGATTGCGTGGATAGAAGTAAAAGATATACCAGAAACGCTACCTGGTTTCAGTGAGAAAAACAAAGAAAGAAAGAAACAACGGAAGATAGAAGAGTTTAACGTTTCTTGTCAACACTTAATAAATAGACTATTCAGTTTTGATTGCACGAAAGGCATATCAGAGATGCTACTTGGTTTCAATGAGAAAATGAATGAAGTAAAGAAAGAAAGAAGTGTTTAAAGGTTGTTTCATTGAAATGGAAAAAGTTGTCAATATCAAATCTTTTCATTTCTACCCACTTCTTAAAATAAAGACCAGCATTCTTATTTATAATTGTTATTGTAATATTTTGTTCAAGGTTTTAAGCTCAAATATTTAACGATCCGATCGGGGAATTTCTACGGATGCTTTATTGTTGTAGAACACGCCATGAGCTTATTCAATTATTAACTTAAAAATTAAGATTCATCAGTCAGTCCGTCAGTTATGTGCCATGCGTGATACACACTTAGGCGATCATGTATCTATCGATACATGACTGACCGAGGCTGATTTTTTTTCCTTTCTGCAGTAGACCAATTGCAATCCAAGTCTGTAGAACCCGGTCTGTCCTGCTATTTAATCATAACTGGGGGTGGAGAAGAGGATTCGTACCTTTCCCAAGGGTATAAGCACCTAAATGAATGTAATGGATTCGACTGGAATTCGAACTCGGCTCTCCGATTCCTTAATCCGAGCCGCTATCCATTACTTCACCGTCAGAAAATTCAAGTAGGAAAATCGTGAAATTTTTACGGTACTTCGAGTTATATTATAATTTTCCAAAACGTAAGCAGAGAGATAAAACGTTTTACACAAGGGGTCGATAGGCATTTTTGCATCTGCTGAAATTATTAGTAAAAATAATAAATATATTATTTTACGAATAAATGCTTTCAAGCACTATTGATGACCATTAATTATTGAAGAATTAATTATTGGGAAATAAAGTGGTGAATTTATGACATTATTTAAAGATAATTACTTTGTATAATGTATATTAAATAATCTGAATATTGTCCTGTATTTAGA
>OZ010583.1:111482745-111530245 GCA_963932145.1 Acanthosepion lycidas | reverse complement strand
ATATTATGAATTTTGGCAGTCTGTAATTTGGACAGATGAAAGTAAATCCTGCCAATATTCGAATTCGAGACAGGTTTATATTTGGAGAAATCAGAATGAGACTTGAAACCCTGAATGTCTGCAGACGACCGTGAAACAGAGGGATTGGAGTAATGGTGTGGAGCGCTGTCTGGTCTGGAGGGAAATCTGAGCTGATTCTTGTTGACGAGCGGTTGAATGGTCCAAAATACTGTCAAATATTAGAGAAAGGACTCCTCCCACTATTTGAAATCAATCAGATTGACAAGAATGTCTATCTTTTTCAAGATGATGCAGTGCCATGTCATACGAGCAAAGTAGCAAAGGCCTGGAATGAATTGCAAGGAATCAAGTCACTGCCATGGGTCGCCCAAAGTCCTGACATGAATCCAGTAGAGCACGTTTGGGAGAACCTTGAACGAAAACTTCGGGAGCGTGCAACGAAAATTACGTCAGTGGCAACCCTTAAAGAAATATTGCTAAAGGAGTGGCAAAATATGGATCAGAAGATCGTTGATAACTTGATCAAATCCATGAAAAATCGAATAGTAAGAAGATGTAGCAAATGGAGGACCTACTCTATACTAGTTCCAAATACTGTTTGTGCATGTTGAATAGGAATTACATAGATTTTGAAATTGGATGTAGTTTATTTCTCCTGGCTTAAAACTTTTCTTAGGCCACTGTACATAGGACGACCAGACTCCCTGATCCTGCATGATGGCCTTGTGCCACATTTATATTTTTTTTTCGTACAATAAATACATTTTCTATACTATGCCATGTGTTTATTTACAATAGCAGACACCAGAAAAAGTCAAAGATTACGACCACCGGATATATAAATGGGCATTTATTTGAAATGTTCAAATAGACAGTAGGTCGGTTTGGCAGATGTTACAATATATGAACCCTATTTGGTTATGTTTATACTTCTACCTTCTTTTCTTTCTATGCGCCGTGTCCTTTCAGGATGTAGACGATCATGGCTCTCCAACTCCTTTCATCTCTCAATAAGTTCCTTCCCTCTGCCACCTCCTTCTTTCATCCACTTGCTTAAGGCCGCTAGGTATGTCATGCGTTGTTTTTCCCTTGTCACTCTTGCCGTCTATTCGACCTGTGAGTATCACATTCTCCAAGCCCTCCTTCCTCATTATGTGTCCCAGGAACTTCAGCTTCCTCTTCCTGAAAAGAACCCTTTCTACCTTCCATCGGCATGGCTGATGCTAACCCCCACCTCCCAGCAGTAGAGAAACTCATTGCGTCTTCTCAGACTAAGGTTTTCCGCTGATATGTGGAAAAATCATACTGAATCAATTACTCGGTCCGCTGCTAAGAAAGTTGGTCCACTGTGTCGTGCCAGAATCTATTGTACATATCTATAAATCTACCATACGCCCATGCTTAGAATATTGCTACCACATATGGACTGGTGTTCCTGCTTTATATTTAGAGATTCTTGATAAAAGCCAAAGAATAATCTGCAATTTTATTGGTTCTGACCTGGCATCTTGGCTTCAGACAGTTTCCCACGGCCATCATGTACATTCCACGTGTCTTTTCTATAAATACTTTCACTTTAATTGTTCTAATGAACTTTACTCTATGGTGCCCAGACTTTATTAATTTAAGTGAGGTAGTAGATTGGCGATAAGGTCTTATCATTTTCCAGTTGAAATGGCTAGATGAAACCGTAAGTTCTATGTTAACAGTTTCTTCTCTTGAAATTCTCTTCCGGCTTCTTGCTTCCCACATTAAAAATTTAAATGAAATGTCAATCATTATCTTTTGCCCTCTTAATTCTTTTTATCGTCCTCTCTGTTTAATAATGTTTCCTTTAATTTTCTCATATTTTCTAAAACTCATTAAACCCTTTTGGCTTAGTGGCTTTATTGCCTTACTTGGGATGAAATGATTAAAAAGAATGGTAAATACTGGTCGTATTTTGTTATAGCATACTACGTACCATAATGGGTATGTTCCCATTCACATACAGGAGAAAATACTGTATGTTGGACTGCAGTTGGAGATTTGTCTCCATCTGTGCTGGTCAAACACTATGCTTCGGGAGAGACAGGATCCACAGACAAGGCTATGTCAAAGAACAGAGTCTCATCACGGGAAACATCTATCCGACCCGTTTTATAAGGGGTCTACGGGGAATTTTAGCCCACATTAAATTTAGCCTTGTCCCACATCTGATCACGTGGGGCGGTTGGTAGATATCGTGTTGTTGGATATTTGTCTCCAGCTATGCTGGTCAAACTCTCTGCTTCCGGTCAGAGATGATCCCCAGACGAGGCTATGTAGAGTCTCGTCACGGGGAACAGCTATTCAATCCCGTTTTATACGGGGTCTACGAGGAATTTTGGCCTAGTCTACGGGCTCGGAACCCCACATTAAATTCGGCCTTGTGCCACATCTGACCGGTGGGATAGATGGTAGATATCCTGCAGTTGGAGATTTATTGTGGAATTCACTTGACTTCACTTTTAGCAGCTGACTACTTCTACGCGCTCTTATTGTTGTAGTTCATGACGAACCATCGCTTGATTATTCTATTCAGTAACCTTTCCTAGGTTACAGCATATTTATACTTGTGCCTATAGATAAACATTACACGTGTTTAAACTTAAGTCTTCTTCTTCTCCTTCTTCTTCTTCTTCTATGGGCCGTCTATCTTTAGGACATTGGCGATCATGGCGCTCCACAATTTCCTATCTTTTGTAGCTCTGAGTAACGTTCTTTTTTCTCCTAATCTCTGTTCTGCCAACAATTTGCACAGGCTCATTAGATAGGTGATGCCCCGATTTACTGTGACCCTTTTAATTTCAATCTTTCCGGTGAGGGTGAAATGTTCCAAGTCCTCTGTCTTCATTATGTGCCCTAGAACTTTCAACTTGCTATTTCTGGTGTTGAGTATAAGGGCCCTTTTGTTTGCCAATTTCTTTAAAACATCATCGTTGCACACATACTCAATCCGTGGTATTCTCAGCATCGTTCTGTAGAACGACATTTCTGTTGCCTCAAGCCTCTTCTTCATCTGCGTCTAGCATCCACTGCCATATTGTAGGTACTTAACAGTTCAATACTCATTTCCTCGAAATTTTCCTAGTTCTTACTTTGCTAAAATTTTCGGAAGCCATTTTCGCTATGTCAATGCACCTTAAAATTTTGGCTTCGGACTTTTCGTCCTCTGATAAAAACACTTAAATTTTTCTACTTGATTTTAGCGTCATCCATTTGTAATTATCACGTCTTGTTGTTCCTTTTGCTAAAACGACATTTCTGTCCTCTTATAATTGATGTTTCCTCCTTTATTCTCGATTTCTTTCGTTAATTTCTGTAGGAGTTTACTTTTGGTGTCAGCTATCAACACGGTGTCATCTGCATATCTAATCTTGTTAAGACTGTGACCGCCAATAATGAATCCGACTAGGACTTTTCATTCTCTCAGGATTGCTTCACTGTAATCTATTATATATATATATATATATATATATATATATATATATATATATATATATATATATATATATATATATATAAAACTATGTATGTGTGTGTGTATGTGTGTTCGCAAACTACTCGAGAACCATAATGCCTATTTTCACTAAATTTGGAACATGGATTGTACTCGATACTGGGTGTGTCTGGACAAAAAATTAAAATTTTTCAAAAATCAATAACCGATAATCGATAAATATAATGTTTAAATGGGAATTTCCATTAGTTTGGTTGTTTTTAAACTTTCAGACTTGAAATCTAAACCCTAAGACCGATTTTAAGGAAACTTGATAAGTGTATGCAACTTACTGTCACGCTTATTATACGCTATATTGATTTTCGTTTCTTTCGATACTGGGAGCCCAAGGGTGCCCCAAATGGACCCACAAAAATTCAAATTGCTTCGATTTTGATGAATTTTTGCATGTTTGTTACGCTCTTACAATGAGATAGAAATCGGTTGTCAGATTTTTTTTAAATGCATGAGGGCTCCCCCAGGATGACCCTATAAACCTCTTGATGCCTCAATTGATTTTCAAGTGTATTTTGTAGCAGTATTCCACAATTTCAACGAAAGTTTCAGTAGGTATTGAGATTATATCGAGTAACTGAAGTAGTCACTTGGAATTCACTGAAAATCAACACTGACACCCCAACGAGTTAGGGGACCAGCAGGGAACCCCGAAATTTTCAATTAAGTCTACAGCCTTAGCCATAAAGTCGATTAAATAGAAAACTGAAAAAAGATGTGCTTTATTATTTCAATTACTATGAGTCCTTTGACTTGAAATTTGGGATCCCTAGGTTGGACCAAAGTGACCCCCAAATTTTCAAATTGCTTCAATTTCGACGGAATTTTACATGTATGTTACAATCTTAAAATGAATCAAAAACGATTATCAGATTTTGAAAACTACATAAGATGACCCAGGGTTCAGTTACACATTCCAACCACCAGAAGAAGGCTGGAGCGTACAACGGCCGAAATATTGTATTAAATATGGCGACAAAGATGAGGTCAATAGTCCGAATAATGTAAATAGTGTAGATTATTGACTATCTGTCTATGTTTCTGAGATGAGGCATTATGTACACTATTTACATTATTCGGACTATTGTCCTCATCTTTTTCGCCATATTTATTATAACGTTTCGGCCGTTGTACGCTCCGGCCTTTTTCAGGTGGTTGGAATGTCGAACTGAAGCCTTTATTTCGCTCACTGGGGTAGACTGTTCTAGTTCTACGTGCTATGTCTACTGTAAGTCAGTTTTCAGCGGAACTAGAACAGTCTACCCAGTGAGCGAAATAAAGACTTCAGTTCGACATTCCAACCACCTGAAGAAGTCCGGGGCGTACAACGACCGAAACGTTGTAATAAATATGGCAACAAAGATGAGGACAATAGTCCGAATAATGTAAAAAGATTACTGACTAGTTAGAAATTCTCAAACCTCAGATCACTCTGTATAAAATTTTGGTTCGAAGAGAAAAGTAAACTCACTTAAAGCTACTCTGACTCTGTTTTCATGGAAAATGTACAACGAAGAATGTTCTGAAGAGCGTGGAACAACTTCTTAATTGCTGGTGTTCCCAGGTCCACTCTAACCCCCGGCGGTAATACCTGTTAGGGTCACAGCTATAGGTAAATAGTTAACCCCCAAACTGGGGTCAAAACCCTATGAAAATGTAAAAATGGGTTTTAATCCCAGAAATACTTTATAAAAACAATATTACCAGCAATAAATTTTCGAAGAAAAATTATGACTTGCAGTACATTTTTTTTTATTACTAGCAATAAAATCTTGTCGGCATTAAACAAAACATTGAGGTTGATATACTGTAAACCAAACCAAACCTTGATCGGTGACCACTTGAGAATATCAAATGCCATAAGCTTGGATGTGCGGGTGGTGTGATAGATAATGGATTTGTGAATCGGAGAGCCGATTTCCAATTCCGGTTTGAGTCGTTATATTCACTTGCGCTCAAATACTCTTAAGAAAGGTATCGGTCCACCTCTTCTCTCCTCAGCTATGGGTTAATCTGTAATACTTGTATCGTTAAATCATTACTATCTCAACAAAATTCTTACAATGTAAAAATATTTTCTGGCTTTAAAAAACTGAAAAGGGTTGATAGACCATAAAAACAAATCAATCAATCAAAGAATTACAACTAAGATCCGCCTTGTCATATACACCTGGGATAACTATATTCATTCCCTTCGTATTTTAGTGAAAAGAAGGAAGTTCTATTAGGGCAGCTTTTTCCCAAGTGCTGCTACTTTCTGGGACATACTCCAGAAGGGATGCTTCCCCTAACACTTACAATCTTAACCTCTTAAAGTCTACAGTCAATCGTTGATTATTTGCTTATCTTCATAATCTGCATTTACCTCCCACGCCTTCGTCTAGTAACCCTCTACCTTGAGTGGCTCTTGAGTCTTTTATTGAGTGAAAATTTTGTAAAAAAAATACTTAGTTATTTTTTTTTTTGACAAGCTTTTGTTTACTTTATTAGAAAAATATTCTGAGACAAAAAATAATTCATAAAATTCCAAATCGTGATGAATATTCTATGATTTGCTCTGAACAGCTACGTCATCTGGGATGTCACAGATGTTTCCTTGTGTATTTCTTGCTTCTTATATTTTTTCATATAAAATTATGACGGGGAAGAACACTCAAATTCCAGACATGTCTGAATAATGTATGATTTACTATGAAGAAAACATTAAACAACAACGTCACAGATGTTTCAATGCGATTTTCTTATGATGTAGATTTTCCTATATAAATTTATGACAAGAAATAAACGCCCAAATTCAAGAACACTATGAATATTTTATGAACCAGTACAAAAAAGTAAAATAAACTTGATCATCACAGATGTTTCGTTACGTTTCGAGGTCCTCGACTAAATCTAGAGACGGATATGCAATCTCATGAGTCCTGATCTGGCATCTCGTCTACAGTCACTTTCTCACAGAAGTAATGTGGCTTCCTTCTGTCTCTTCTACAAGTATTTTAACGGCAACTGCTCCGATGAGCTAATTCCACTGGTTCCGAAACTGAATGAATTTAAACGTGCTACTAGGTTGGCATCTCGGTGCCACCCTTTCACTGTCGAAACGTTTAAATGTAGCCGTCTCTTCTACTCCAACAGATTTTTTTTATCTCGCACTTCCCGCCTGTGGAGCTCCCTTCCTCTTACTTGCTTCCCTGATAGTCATAATCTTCAAATATTCAAATGCAATGTCAATCAACATCTTTTTATGCCTTGATCTTGTTCCCCGTCCTTCTCTATAGCCTTTCATCAAACACTCCTCTTTACTCTTGCTCTCACTCTCTGTAACCCCTCGCGTGCTAGGGGCACCCTTGCTTTGTTTGCTGTGAAATGCTTAATATATATATATATATATATATATATATATATATATATATATATATATATATTGTTATAGTGGAACACACCTATTCTCTTGTTAATAGACTCTCCCACCTATAATAAGTAGTAGTAGTAGCAGTCGCTGAGGCGGTCAGTGAGTTGGTCAGTCAGTCGATGTCGGATGACCGTTAGTCGGATATTAAAGTATCAGCCAGCCCAACTAGATTACTTGCGTTCGCCACAGTATTATTCGGCGAAATGATTCGGATTCATACGGTGGAAGAAAAAAAATCGCTCACCACATTATTTGGTGACGAAATTCGTACTCATACGGAAGAAAAAGAAACAAATCTTCCTCGTCACAATTTTCGGCGACAACATCTCGGATTCACATTTTAAAAAAAAATCTCGGCAAAGTTTTTCGAAAGACAAGACGTCAACTTAGTGACGAAAAAAATCAGTCGTATTCTCAACTGAGAAAAGAAATTTTTTTTCTCGATAAGACAGTTTGCTCAAATAGGTCACGAATTGCAAATTCGTTTAGGACCCCACTCTACAATATTTAAGCATTGTTAAACTTTTTGCGAAGATGGAGGAATGCAAAAATATATTCCAGGAATTTTTTAAGTTCCAGACGGAACAACGGATGACAATATTAGAGCAACAGAAATCATTCCAGATGCAACTACAAGAGGAAACGTTTAATAGACAAATGCAGTTTCAACGAGAAATGGAACAGATGCATAAGGAGTTTCAAAACAAAATTCTGGAAATAACTGAGAATAGGAAAGAGAAAAATCTACAAAATGATTCTTTCCTAGAGAATACAATATGGAATTCAATTAAAATACCCACGTACAGACCGGATGAAGACATAACTTTTGAGGAGTATTATAAAAAATATACGGACGTGTATAACGAGGACTGCCACTCGTGGTCTGAAGGAAAGAAAGTTAGGCTTCTTTTAAGCAAGTTAGGAACTGCTGAGCATAACAAATTGGTAAACTACATTTTACCGAAAAAAACTAGCGAGTTGACTTTTACCGAGGCGGTATATATATTAAGTGAATTATTTAGTAAAAAGACATCTTTGTTTCACAAAAGGTGGAAATGTTTGAATATGATGAAAGATGGCGAACAAGACTATATAACGTACACAGCCAATGTGAATAAGCATTGTGAAGAATTCAAGCTAGCAGAATTAAGCGCTGACAATTCTAAGTGCTTAGTGTTTGTTCAAGGACTGGTATCGGAAAGAGACGCAGAGTTGAGGAAATTAGTACTGTCAAAATTAGAAAACGAACTAAGAATTTCGATACAGAAGTTGGCAGAAGACTGCACAAGATATGTTAGCGTAAAGAAAGATTCGAAAAAGATAGAACAGTCTGGCGTTTCGCATGTAAGGAAAATACGCTACAAAGAAGAAAGTCAGTCTACCAAAAAGAATTCGAAAATTGCGGATTATCAAAGAAAAAGTAAAATACCAGAGTAAAATAAACAAAAACTCCCGAAGCCATGTTTTGCTTGCGGTGAACTTCACTGGTACAGATATTGCAATTTTAGGAATAAAAAATGTTTCAACCGTAAAAGAGTGGGTCATAAAAGCTCGCACTGCAGGTCAAAAAATAAAGAAGTAATAAAAAAAATAAAAATGCAACTTGACACTGGCTCAGATCTATCATAAATTTGCATACGTTGAAGAAGTTGGGGAAACCAACTTTAATGAAAGGTCGCGAGGTCAGTGACGGGAGAAAAAATACACTTTATTGGAGCATTTGTCACGTTAAATACAAAAACGTGAAAAGCTAAACTATTTGTCATAGAAAATACCACGAACTTACTTGGTACGAATTGGATAACAGAATTTCAATCATGGGATCTACCGATAAATTCTTTCTGTTACAAGGCTGAAAGTTTAAACTCAGAAGCCCAGAAATTAGTAAAGAAACTTAAGGAAACATTTCCTACTGTTTTTTCTCCAGGTTTGGGAACGTGAACCAAGATGGAGGCAAAATTCCAGCTAAAAGAAAATGCTCAGGTGGTATTCAAAAACAAAAAGGAATGTGTCGTTTGCTTCAATTGAACTGATAGATAAAGAATTGGACAGATTAGAGAAAACCGGTGTACTTGAAAAAGTTGAGTATAGTGAATGGGCTACACTGACGGTATACGTGAGAAAAAAAGTCTAAAAATATTCGTGTTTGTGCTGATTTCTCCACGGGTTTAAATGAGGCACTCAAAGACAATAATTATCCTCTACCAACAGCGGAAGAAGTATTTGCGAATCTTAATGGAGGCACAATATTTTCGAAGATAGACCTCAGCGACGGATATTTGCAAATACTGGTAGAAAAAGAAACTTCAAAACTTTTGTGTATAAACACACATCGGGGTCTGTATAAATTTAACAGATTACCTTTTGGGGTTAAGGTAGCGCCCGCCATTTTCCAACAAGTAATAGATTTGATGCTGGGTGGTCTAGATTTTGCGATAGCGTATCTGGACGACATCCTCATGAGAAGTAAAAGTATAGCAGAACATGTGGAACATGTAAATGCAGTAGTTTCAAGAATACAGCATTTTGGATTTAAACTCAAGGAAAACAAATGTGAGTTTTTTATGGAGAAAATAAAATATCTGGGGCAGAACATCGGTAAGAATGGTAGAAGGCCAGACCCAGAGCAAGAAGCAGCTATAGAAGACATGCCGGCTCCGAATGATATTACAACATTACAAAGTTTTTTTGGATTAGCCAATTATTACCAAATCTGCATCCCTAAAATGTATGATCTGTGGGCACCATTAAATCAACTACTGAAGAAAGGAAAACCCTGGAAATGGACTAATGAATGCCAAAAAGCATTAGAAAAGATAAAGGAAGTGTTAACCTCGGAATTATTTTTAACCCATTACAACCCGGAGTTAGAGATCATAGTAGCTTGCGAGGCAAGTGCGTATGGAGTAGGAGCATGTATCTTACACAAAATGACAGATGGTCAAGTAAAACCAATTGCGCATGCTTCTAGAGCACTACTTCCGGCTGAGAAGAATTACTCTCAGATAGAGAAAGAGGTGCTAGGAATAATATTTGCAGTAGCAAAATTTCAACGTTTTCTCCACGGTCGACATTTTAAGCTACAAACCGACCATAAGGCTCTAATTTCGATTTTTGGATCGAAAAAGTGTTTGCCGGCGCATACAGTCAACCGTCTACAGAGATGGGGTACAATATTGCTAAACTATAACTTCAGCATGGAGTACATACCATCGGATAAATTTGGCTCCGCTGATAGGCTGTCCAGGTTAATTCCAAAAATGAGCGAACCATTAGAAGACACGGTAATTGCCTCACTGAAGTCAGAAGAAGAGCTGAAATTTACTGTGTATAATGCAGTTCGGGGACTTCCGGTAACTCTAGAAAAAATAAAAGAAGAAGCCACCAGGGTCAAGTATATTTTGAAAATAAAATAAAAAATAGTCAAGAGGGACCAGTATACAACAAATGTTTTTTCGCTTTGCGATATAGTATTGTTGTACAGAGAACGTGTGGTGATTCTATAAACACTGCAGAAGCGAATACTAAAGGATTTTCATACTGGTCATCCGGGCAGCACTAGGATGAAGAGCCTAATGCGAAGTTTTGTATATTGGCCGAATATGGACAGGGACATTGAGAACGCAGTGGCAAAATGTAAAGGCTGTGCTTTAGCTGCAAAGGCACCCCCAATAAAATTTAACCCCTGGCCAAAAACAGACTTACCATGGTCTAGGTTACATGTGGATTTTGCAGGTCCACTGAATGGATACCATTACATCATAGTAGTGGATAGTTTCTCGAAATGGCCTGAGATACAAAGGATAAGAAATCCGACGACGCAAAGTACTAAAAACTTCCTGCTGGAATTGTTCGCAAGGTTTGGTGTAGTAGATACATTTGTGACAGACAACGGAAGTCAGTTTTACGTCGAAACAATTTAAAGATTTCTGCAAAGAATACAACGTCGAACATGTTACCACAGCTCCATATCAGTCAAGATCAAACGGGTTAGCTGAAAAATTTGTGGACACTCTGAAAAGAGCTCTAAAGAAATCTA
Organism: Acanthosepion lycidas; assembly: GCA_963932145.1. NCBI lineage: Eukaryota > Metazoa > Mollusca > Cephalopoda > Sepiida > Sepiidae > Acanthosepion > Acanthosepion lycidas. The sequence goes on along the minus strand of OZ010583.1, from coordinate 111,519,238 downwards.
GGGAAATACCTGCAGATGAAGCCCTACAGAAGTTTCTAGAGGTCTACAGAATTACCCCAAATAACGGAACACCAGCCTCACAATCCCCAGCAGAGGTGATGTTCGCACGTTGGGTAAGATCTGTCTTTGACAAATTATTACCAAAAAAGACAAAGCCAGGTAAAGAAAAATTTATTTAAGTAAAAAAAATACAATCCTGGTGAAAAAATATATTTTAAGGTCTTTAAGCAGAATAATTCATTCTGGGAGATTGAAAAAATAGAAAAGCGGATTGGCAATATGATGTACTTGGTGAAAGGCGAAAAATTCACCTGCAGAAGGCACATTAACCAGATCAGACGACGCTCTTCAGGTGTGGTTGACAGCGGTCCCGCGGAAGAAACGCTGATGGAGGTGATTTTCGATACGTTTGATCTAACAACGCCTGCAACGATTTTACCTGAGGTAGGCCAATCCAGGAGAAAAAGAAAAGCAACTGATCATTTAAAAGTGGATACAAAACGTTTAGGGGGGATGTTATAGTGGAACACACCTATTCTATTGTTAATAGACTCTCCCACCTATAATAAGTAGGAGTAGTAGCAGTCGCTGAGGCGCTCAGTGAGTTGGTCAGTCAGTCGATGTCGGACGACTGTTAGTCGGGTATTAAAGTATCAGCCATCCCAACTAGATTACTGCGTCATTACCTGTTATGTCAAGTTCCTAACGTTTTGTACGTCGAACCTATTTTAGGACAGACTTAGCACAAATACGAGCCTCCACTGTGAAACCACTACATAACATATATATATATATATAGTTATTAATTTATTTCGTCAAAACTGAACCTTTGTGTTCGCAAAAAAGAAAGTTTTCCATTGACACCGACATATATATATATATATATATATATACATATATATATATATACATATACATATATATATATATATATATATATATATATATATATATATATATATATATATATACATGAATCATTCATACAAAAACAAATATAGAGGTTAATGATTTAAATGGCGAGAATACATCTTCGCAAACAATTTCAATAAGTTATACTAACCCCGAGCCTGTATATGAATGATATGATCCCTGTTTATAAATTCCAGTTTCAAAAGGTCTTTTTTACTTTTTACGAGCTTTTGTCTGTTTCTATAGACATCCTCAGGTATGGAAATTGATTTGTTCTTGTTTTTTACTTCTCGATAATAAGAGGACAGCGAAAATATAGATGAAATCCGAAAAAATGCTATGAGAAATCTGTTATTATTTTGGAACGTGCGGTCGCAACGCTGAGTTTGAATTTTAAATTTTATGGTTGTGCGTTTTTGTACAAATATAGTAATAAGAGAATTCTTTTGTACTGGTAGGTTTTCCGTCAATGTGGCATGAACTATATTCTTCAATAATTACAGGAATGTCACACTTATTATTCGAAAGTTGCACGTTGGATCAGTTATTTTAATTATTTAAGTCGAACAGCACCTATAATAGAAATATATATATATATATATATATATATATATATATATATAACCGAAAGGGTAAATATATGGAGGTACACGAGCGAGTGATCGTATATAAAAACAAATGCTCTATAAGAAAACTTCGGCATGAAATTCCATGTTGTGCAATTAATGTAAAATATTATGCATATTGCTTAATATATATATATATATATATATATATATATATATATATATATATATATATATATATATATATTGAACAATAAAAAATATTAAAAAAATTAAAATCTTCAGACACACTATATATGGGTTGTATATTAATATTCTTTCGTTTTTATTATTATTTCAGTTAGATTCCTCGACTAGTTCCAGGCAATGTGGCCATCATAAGGAGAAAAAAAAATCTGCTTGCTGGTAGCAGTAAACTACAGAAAAATGAACGTTTGTCTGTAGTTTTCATTTGTTTTTTGTTTTTTAAACATGAATTTTGGTCACACCTTGTGATGGTCAATCATTCTCATTTCAGTTGTTTTTTAAGATAAGAGCTGAATGGATTCATGCTGCTCTGAATTCCCTCGGTTATTTTGACAGTTTTATTGGTTCCTGGAAAGGGGATGTATCTCGGTTAAATGTGTGCGTTATTTGGTTCTTAGGGAGGGAGTGAATATAGGGTGTATATTCGTGTGGATGTGTGTATAAGTGTGAGGCCTCAACACTTGTCTTGTATAGTCCCATATATATATATATATATATATATATATATATATATATATATATAGATAGATAGATAGATAGATAGATAGATAGATAGATAGATTATATGAAAAGATTACTTAACTTTTAAATGGCAAGTAATGTTTTAATATATTATTAACGCTCTATTTTTAATATTATTTTTAATTTTTGAGCACCATATATAAAAATGTCTGCTATTCCTTAAATCGTAAATCCATATATATATATATATATATATATATATATATATATATATATATATATATATATATATATATGAAAGTGAACAAAGAAGTCAACATAAAGAGCTAAATAATATTAGTATTTTTAAATTCATTGTAGCTTGACTTTCCCCTACAACTGACTCATTAATCAATTTGTAATAGTACATAGTTTTCATTGACATAACACAGTTTTAAAATATAGGTAATTTTTTTTAAAGATGTTAGCGATGAGTTTGACACTGTATTTATAGTAGGAACAGCTCCCTACCTCCATCTAAAATGATAAAAAAAACAATTTTTCTTCTAACAAAAATGTGTGAAAAGAAATGTCTAATCTAAAAAAAAAAATCACAATACTATTCTCTACGGGCGGACCATTAAATTTAAGTAGTACCAGTAAGACTTCTGTAAAATCTACGATGCCCGATGTAATGTCCATATATCGAGTGAGCTCTTTACTTGATGAGCCACGGATTTCTATTTTTCTGTGCCAAATAATTTACTCTTAATGAATATAGTTCAACATTAAAGGTGGCAGTAGTGTAATTTCCTGAACGGTGTGGGAACATAAATTATATCACTAGTAAGACACTGTGGACGACAGTAATAATATTATCACGTGCGAAGACCAACATTTAGAAATGTTGGTATAATTCGTATGCGTGAAGCGAGCGGTGAGTGGCTCGGCGTGCAACCAGAGTAACTAATTATTAAACAAAGACAGACAGCCATTTTGAATTTTTAAATAAAGTCATTTATCATGAAGTGACGCCATTGTCACATTTACACCATCGTCTAGGCTGCTGGCTACTTTATTCGCTGTGTTCTTTTTTTATTTCAAGGACCGAATATGAAAACATTGTTAACGTTTAGAAAGCTTGGCAAACAGCTGTAAAATATTTTTCTCTTCGCCAACAGACTGTCCATTTGTTGCATTTTAGAGCCCGGGGAATGAAATGATGTGTAATTTGAGAGATTCTCGTCGATCTGAAAATATTAAACTATTCAGAAGACTTCCATTTTCTAGTGTCACCAGTTCAGACAAGGCACGCCTTACTGCACCCACAGGGTTGAATCAACCTCATTCCATACGGATTCCTTTGGTAAGAATAGCGTTCCACTCCGATTGCATCTCCCCAAGAAGAGTTACTTACTCTCTCGCTACTTCCATGGCAAATGTTCAGACGAGCTCCATTCTTTAGTGCCACCAGTTCAGACCTTTACAATCAAGACCCGCCTTACTATGTCCACGGAGTTGTATCAACCTCATTCCATACGGTTTCTTTTGGTAAGAATGTGTTGTGGTCTTGTTTGGACGAGAAATAAAGACAACAAGAGAGGAAGTGAGTTAAACAAATATATTAACAGAAAACGGTAATGCAAACATATGTCCAACTGTCAGAGCTGACTGCTGGAAATTACTCTCTCTAAAAAGCAGTACCTGCTCTTATATATAGCTGGGAGAGTCCATGCATGTATGGGTAAATTAACATAATAGAATAGCTTTCCTCTCCGATTGCATCTTCTCAGAACAACTACTTACTCAATCGCTACTTCTATGGCAAATATTCAGACGATGTTGCAACCTACTCACTCCATTCCAGTTTAAAGAGATATTTAAAACTAAGATAATATTAGGCAGAACGTGACGAGCCGCTGATGGCAATTGCAAAAGAGATACTTGAAGTTTGTGTGATAAAAAGAGGAATTATTTGACGAGGACACCATGCCTAGGTAGGCTGCTTTTTTGTTAATATTAAATGGTTCGATCATTACCAGATACAGCTCTTATTTAATAAGAATAAACTCATTATTTTGCCATAAACTAACATAAATCAAGAGAAATAAAGCCACAATCACTTCACATTGCCTCATACTCCAGAGGACATGAGAATTGTAAGATTTCGAAATAAGGTGACTAGTTGGTCACTCCAAATATAGTATGAGCCAGCTTTACATAGTTTTCAAAATGAGATTTAATCATCCTTTCAAGTGAGTAACCGTGCCACCATGTCGACCTTTGATACCAGAAATAATTATTCATACGATGAAATGAGAAACGGATAAAGAGCCGCGTTTTAAGGGAACAACTCAGAGTGCGTCTAACACAGATCAAAGACACAGTGCAGCGTTTCCATTACAGCAGAGCAGCCAGAAGAAAGTCACTTTTTAAACGATTGAGCAGTGAGCAGTATCATTTTTAGCACACGTGTGTGTGTGTGCGTGTGCGTGTATGCGTGTGCGTTTACGTGTATGTGTATGTGTGTGTGTGTGTGTGTGTGTGCAGTCTACGACCAAGTGTGTTGCCTCTGTGATTTTCATTGAGTACACCTTCTCCTTTAGCATACCTCAGGAAAAGAAGTCAATTCATTCTTCACTCTTTATGCGTACAATCAAGTGTGTTGCATCTGTGATTTTCATTGAGTACACCTTCTCCTTTAGCATACCTCAGGAAAAGAAGTCAATTCATTCTTCACTCTTTATGCATTCAATCAAGTGTGTAGCATCTGTGATTTTCATTGAGTACACCTTCTCCTTTAGCATACCTCAGGAAAAGAAGTCAATTCATTTTTCACTCTTTATGCATTCAATCAAATGTGTTGCATCTGTGATTTTCATCGAGTACACCTTCTCCTTTAGCATACCCCAGGAAAAGAAGTCAATTCATTTTTCACTCTTTATGCATTCAATCAAGTGTGTTGCATCTGTGATTTTCATTGAGTACACCTTCTCCTTTAGCATACCTCAGGAAAAGAAGTCAATTCATTCTTCACTCTTTATGCGTTCAATCAAGTGTGTTGCATCTGTGATTTTCATTGAGTACACCTTCTCCTTTATCATACCTCAGGAAAAGAAGTCAATTCATTCTTCACTCTTTATGCGTTCAATCAAGTGTGTTGCATCTGTGATTTTCATTGAGTACACCTTCTCCTTTAGCATATCTCAGGAAAAGAAGCATTTCTTTCTTCTTTCGACAAAACCATGTTTAATCTGTGGAATCAACAAGTATAGTTAATGACATTTCCTATTTTCCCAGTCTTTAGGGACACCTTGTACAATTCTTGGAGAATATAATTTCAGACAAATACACCTGGAATCTGAAAGAAGCTCTTCAACTACAGAATGATGCTTATTTGGGGTAACAAGCTCTTTTTTTAAATATATCCGACGGGCTTCATACAATAGATCTTAATGAACTAGATAACGACGAGTTAAAATATAGCATTTTCATAGGTGAACAAACTCAATTATGTAACATCCCTTTCTTTTAAATAGCGCCTGGTCTTCATTTTGTCCTCTACACCCTTTCCAGCAATGATATTTAATTTCTGAGAAATCCTCATTCTTTACCAGCGAGAAAAAATTCAGAACAAACAGTGACTCGAGGATAATAAGCAACTCCTTAACAGAGTGCCACTGAATGGGATCAAAGTTTAACGTGGCTAATCTGATTAAACCTTACTTCTGAGATGGTGCCCATACAAAATTCGAGATTAGATAAGCCAACAAGTACAGATATGTTGTAAAATCAACCAATCCAACTAGTTAAATACTTCCATAGTAATTTTTTTAATGAAATCTTCGCTATGGTAGCTAAACTTTTTTTTAAAATTTAAGCGCAGTACTAGACTAGCAATGAGGTCTCATCAGTTTGACAGTTGAGTTGTCTAGACGTAACCGTAAATTCTATGCTAACAGTTTCTTTTCTCGCACTTGTCGATTGTGAAACTCCGGCTGCATGCTTTCTATCCAACCAAATCTTCAATAATTTAAATGCAATGTCAATCGCTATCTACTGTTCTTCTGATTACTCTGCTTTTGTTTTTGCTGCTTAGTAATGTTTCTTTCACGCCCAGTAACCCCCTTTTGTCTTAGTGGCTTGATTGCCTTGCTTGGGGTGAACTCGATTAAAAAATATGTACCGCAGTGCGGTGTCCTGATCAACGATCCTAGTCTGGATTACTACTGAGTAGCGAGTTCGATCCTCATATAAAAATTCAATATTAAATATCCCAACAATGTTAAAATCAACGTGGTATTATATTTAACGATACTAGATCAGATGGCTATTACTTCTAAGTAATAAAGTATTGGCCTCGTTGACCATTCTTACTATGAGATAGCAAAGTAAGCTTTTACGCGTCATCACCTCAGAAAGTAAAAACAAAACGCTTTGGGTTGACCTACAAGGTGACCTCACTTTCACAAGGTGTAGAATCGGGCCTTGAAAACTGTTGTTGGTCCACCAACATAGAAACGGAAGTAAACCCACCTAAACTTAGGATAAACACACAAAATTCAACTAGATAACATAAAGTTATATAAACGCCCGACCTACGAGAGGAAAAAGAACATCTCTCTCATCCTCGTTAGCGGATAATTGAACGTTCGAAGAAAAACCTGGAACCACATACCTTCGATTCGACCGACGTCAGTTTCATGGAGTTCATATGCGAATAAACAATTATTTTACATATGACAAATTTAGTCTCATATTATTAACAGAAATTAATATCTTCACGTTCCATCCATTTAATGTACTCGCAACCTGGAGGTGTTCGACACCCTGGGCGATTCCTCTGATAAGTGTCTCTGCATAGATCTTGCAGTCATCAACGGGGCATCTATCCCCGCTGGCTATTCCTTTGATGTAAGCCACTTTACAAACTTTGTGTCATTACCTTCAGGCATGTACTGGCGTCATCTACGGCTGACCGACTCGGTGAGATGGCAACTCCGTCCAAATGGAGAATCAAGGCGACACTGGACAGAAATGAAAGACCTGTCTGAACTGTGGTTAGAAATCTAGTTTCGTAGACATTACTTGCTTTCAGTCTTTATTGGGTCCCCGACATTAGTAACTAACATACTAACTAGGTTTAGTAAATATATAACGACTTACTGTTTGGTTTGGTTTATTTTGTTTTAAGGCATATCAACCACAATGGATTATTTGATGACGACAGGATTTTTAGGATAGGTTTGTATGAATAGAATATGTATTCTTTGTAGAAAATCAGTTTGTAGATCAGGTTTCATTGACGTGTTTTTATAAAGTTTTTGTCGAGAGTCAAATCTATTCCTGATAAGATTTTTTTCCAAAACTGTATTGCTGGTATTTTTACTATAAAATCTATCTTTATACTGTCATAATGTTTCACCACAATTTGGGGGGTTAACTATTTACCCTTAGCTTGGACCCTAACAGTTGCTACCACCCGGGATCAAGGTGGACCTGGGAACAACAGCAATTAAGAGGTGTTTCCACGCTCTTCAGAACCTCCTGATCAGAGGCCTAGCTGCTGGATGTAGTTTATCGTCATACCCAGGACGAACGACTTATTGTGTAAATGAAGTTAGAAAGCTATAAGACCAGAGCGATTGGTATATGCGCGATCCTGATCCCACTTGTGATTTTGTAGCAGAAATTAATGATAATATCGTTAAGAATCCTTATTATTTTAAGAACTCTTCAGATTATTAATTTTATTCTTCTTCGAGTCTTTTATTTTTACACTAATATTACAATTGATCTATTCTTCGACTTTTTAAATGGCGCGAACATATGTGCTCTGATGATTGCTTAAAGTGAAACACAGTCACAACAGAAAGTTGATATCTACGCCACCATGAGCACACTCACACAAACGCAATACATACATACATACATACATATATATATATATATATATATATATATATATATATATATATATATATATATTGGCTGGGTGTCGATAAAGTTCGTGTGCACTCTTTCTGCGATCATCATCAGGGGATCTTTATAAGATAAAGAAACAAATAGGAAACAAAAGTGAGAGTCATTTTTATTTCCCAAGGACTTTCCATCTCCTTCTGAGATCATCATCAGGGGATCTTTATAAGATAAAGAAACAAATAGGAAACATATATCAATCTAACATGTTTCACTCTTGTTTTTTGGTTTTTTGGTTTTTTGGTTTTTTGGGGGTTTTTTTTTTGGTTGTTTTTTTTGCTTCTTCAATGTTTGAGACAAAACAGACAAAAAACATCTTTGGTATTTTCAAATTTGTTTGTGTTAATCAATATTGGTCAGTCCCAGTTATCTACGGTTTTAATGCACCTTGTCCCATATGTGTCCGAATTGCGCTAAATTTTAACAGATGACAACTCAGGTTACAAGAGAGTGTAGGACATGCGTGGGTAATGTAATAATTTAATGTTTGATGATTGTTAGTGTTGAAAAAAAAAAACGGAAATAGCGTGAGATATAAAACATTATTTTTACATCGGATGGATTTTGGAGGTGATTAATTAGTTCTAAGTATTAGATTAATTATTTAATTAATTCTAAGTATTAGATTAGACGTTTTGACGTCACCCTTAAGAGACTTGAAATTGGTTCCAGCAAGATGAGAAATGCCGGAATTGATCAAACACATTTTCATAAACAGACTAACTACGTAATTCTTGATAACGACTGTAGTGACAGTCGGATTAAAAAATGGACTTTATCGAACCACTTGGACAGGCACTACAGAATAACAAACAAATAAGTTTATCTGTCTATATTTCTGAGATGAGGTATTATTTACATTATTTACATTATTCGGACTATTGTCCTCATTTTTGCCGCCATATTTATTACAACGTTTCGACCTTTCAGTGTCAGTCTATATTTCTGAGATGAGGTATTATGTACACTATTTACATTATTCGGACTATTGCCCTCATCTTTGTCGCCATATATATCACAACGTTTCGGCCGTTGTACGCTCCGGCCTTTTTCAGGTGGTTGGAATGTCGAACTGAACAGAAAGTTCTCCACAAGGACACATGGCACAGCGGATAAAGGCGTTGGTTAGATCCAGTGACAGGACCCAAAGAGTATGAGTTCAATACCTGGTTAAGGCAGTGGAGAACTTTCAGAGGGAAAATTAACAGGAGATAATTGATAACTAACATCCATCAAACATGGCACGTGAAACTAGAACAGTCTACCCCAGTGAGTGAAATAAAGGGTTCAGTTCGACAATCGAACCACCTGAAGAAGGTCGTAGTGTACAACGGCCGAAACGTTGTGATATATATGGCGACAAAGATGAGGACAATAGTCCGAATAATGTAAATAATGTAAATAAGTGTATCACTTAAGAGAAACCATATCACTTGAATACTTCTAATAGTAGCAACAACTAAAATGTCCATCACATGTAACCAGTAGAGAAAATCAGGGCAGGAGGTTGACCATATGAAATAGTAGGTTATCTAGGAAGTTCCCTTCGTTTCTGGAAAGGGCGATAGCGTTAGACTTGAGAAATCTATTTCCCTGAAAAATGGTTTTAATAGGAAGAAATTAATTGTGAAATTAAAATTATGTTCTACGTTGTCGCAGTGTAATACAAGAGAATTTGAATGTTTATCTAAACGCAAATCTCTTTTGTGTTACTGGATGCCGATCTTTAGATCACGTGAAGTCTCCCTAATGTACATGTTAATGCACTGTAGACACTGGATTTGATAATCTCCAGTATTTGAATTGTTTTATATTTTATTTTTCATCCTGACTATATCTCCGATAGTTTTGGAGGTGGCTGTAACGATCCTCGTTTTAGGGATTAATAATTCATTTGCGAGTTTAGTTGAAGTGTTAGAGGGTAAGATTATAAATTTTGTATAATTTTTGTAGGAAGTACTTGTATGGTTTTATGGATTTTGTGAACTCGTATTTTGTGTTTAAGATAAGGGTAGTGTAGAATGTATTCTCAATATAATCGACTCCATTACTAATATATTCCGGGCTACATGTCCTAAGGTAAAATCCTATAATTATCCTACGGTTGTGGTAGATATAGAAATTGATAAAGTCATTTTTTTGTCAATGGGTTTACAGTAAACCTTAAATTCTAATCAAAACATCCTACTGCGTCTCACTAAATTTTACACACTTTAGCGTCGAGAATGTTTACTACACATATTTAAATATTATCTGCTACTTCATTAAATGTGACACGTATCTGCTTTTTATCATTTTTAGCATTCCTATCTTGATCTCTGACGGACATTTCATAAAGTGAAATATGTTAGAACTGTTTGCCTATTTATTCTTTATCGGATCATATATATATATATATATATATATATATATATATATATATATATATGTGTGTGTGTGTGTGTGTGTGTGTGTGTGTGTGTGTGTGTGTGTGTGAGAGTATTAAGACATTTTTTTATGTGTATACATTTTTTTTCTAGATACAAATATTTAAGTAAATGCTCTGTTTTTATAATAAACATAAAAATGTCTAAAATAATTGTCGGACTTTGTCCATTTCATAATGTGTGACGTCATTTGTTTACATTTGGATACGCTTTGGGCAGATATGAATGTACGTGAAAGATTGAAGTCTAAAAACAGTAAAATCGACATCGCTAATTGAACGATTCACCGTGGCTCGATGGGTTGATGCACGTAGGCTAAATGACAGTTCCGTATAGGATACAGGTTCGATTCCTGCCGGAGAACGAATATCTTCTATGAAAATTTCTCGGACATTCAGGCCAGTAAATGTTATTAATACTGTTTATTATAAAAACAGAGCTGTTATTTAAATATTTGTATCTATAAAAAGAATGTATAAACATTAAAAAAAAATGTCTTAAAATAAATAATTGTCCATTTCATAATATGCATGTTTTTATTGGACAACCTGCACAAATGAATTGTTTAAAGTGATCATTAGCCTGTGCCCTACAATCGGCGGATTCATATCTTAAAGTTATTTTCGCGTCAGTAAAATCAAATTCGGTTCTCCGATCCCTAATTCCGAGCAGTTATACCTTACACTACTCGCATATTTTGTATTCACAAGCGATCAGGCATCTAAATACTGACCAGATTCAAAGTTGCTTAATTTTGGTGATGGGACGAGAACTGTTGTTTAAAGAGTCGTAAACTATATATATATATATATATATATATATATATATATATATATATATATATATATATATATATATATGTGTGTGTGTGTGTGTGTGTGTGTGTGTGTGTGTGTGTGTGTGTGTGTAAAATAAGGCAAACGAAAAGTGTACCAATGTAATCATTACGAAAAACATTTCTTAAATCTTAATTATTAACCACGTGACAGAAATGAAGCACGGAAATTAAGTTTTTAAGTCTAGAATTTTCGGGCACCCATGTGTCCTTCATCAGCAGTCCGAGGCGAGAAATAAACAGAGAACTGGGGATTACTCGCCGACAGTTGTTCTTGTGGACGGTGGAAATTCTGGTGGAGATCGTATTATTGTCAAAACCCTAAGTATATATATATATATATATATATATATATATATATATATATATATAAGTGAACATTGAAGTCAACACTCAATGTTCTCGGCGTTACGATTGCGTCTAGCATGAAACAGACTGTTGACTTCAATGTTCACTTTTATATTTAGATTTACATAAATATAGCACACATTCAAACTATATTTCTTCATATCTATCTATCTATCTATCTATCTATCTATATATATATATATATATATATATATATATATATATATAGGATGCACGGTGGAGTAATGGATAGCGGCGCAGATTGAGGATTTTGGAAAGCCGAATTCGAATCCATTAAATTCACTTACGTGCTATCCTTGGGAAAGGTATGAATCCTCTTCTCCTTCCGGCTATGGGTAAATAGCAGGACAGACAGGCTATCTTGGACGGTAACTGGTCTAGCAGAAGGAGAACTCTGAATTCAAAACCTTCGGAGGGTTGTTTGGGGACCTTGTGGCACGTAGTGCACCAGGTTTCTGCATTCGGGCCTTCAAAAAGTGTGGATGGTACTGCACAAAACCTTCACCACTATAATCAAATCTCATGTGCTGGTGTCAGGCTGTCGGTTCCTAGGAACCTTGACCCTCATACGTCGAATTCGACGAGAGAGATGAGTATATATATATATATAAATATATATATATATATATATATATATATATATATATATATATATATATATATATATATATATATATTGAGAGAGAGCGAGAGAGAGAAACAACATGGGAAGCAACACTGTATGGTAACAGTCAGCTATATATATATATATATATATATATATATGTGTGTGTGTGTGTGTGTGTGTGTGTGTGTGTGTGTGTGTGTGTGTGTCTGTGCGTGCGTATGTGTGTGTGTGTTTAAAATAATGAATTTAAATATTCATTATTTAAGCATACAAACACATTTCTTTCTTCCGTTTTTGGATCTGATGAAGCCTAGAAAGGCGAAACGCGTTATCAAATATAGTTTCAATTAAACGTTTTTCTCATTTGTCAAGTATCTTCAAAATATAATCAACACTACATTCTTCTTTTTCCTCTTCTTCCTCTTCTTCATCTTCTTCTTCTTCTTCTTCTTCTTCTCCACTCCTCTTCCTTCTTCTTCTTCTTCTTCTTCTTCTTCTCTTCCTTCTTCTTCTTCTTCTTCCACTCCTCTTTCTTCTTCTTCTTCTTCTTCTTCTTCTTCTTCTTCTTCTTCTTCTTCTTCTTCTTCTTCTTCTTCTTCTTCTCTCCCACTCCTCTTCCTTCTTCTTCTTCTTCTTCTTCTTCTTCTTCTTCTTCTTCTCTCACTCCTCTTCCTTCTTCTTCTTCTTCTTCTTCTTCTTCTTCTTCTTCTTCTTCTTCTACTGAGAAAAAGTGTTTGTAAAGAATGACTGTGTAACATAGCAGCTCCTCACCGTTGGTGTCATTTCGTCCCAGTACATTTTGAAAAGATATTATTTCGGCAGTTCGACATTAGTTTAATCTACTGGCCATCTATATGCTATGGGGCATACATAAATGACTAATCTGCCAACACTTTAATCCCCAAATATGATTGACTGTCTATTCCTCTTAAGGCAAATGATATTCGTCATGTGATGGCACACGTGTGATCGTATCTCTTTTTATGTTGTGTTTCTGTGCTTGTAAATGTCTGTCGATTCCGGGTCTGAATCATGTCCGTCTCGAGATACACAAGCCGATCTTCCCGTTTTTTTTCGACCAATCACAGCTCATGAAGAAACGGAAGTTGATGGAAGACTGGTGGACAGAAAAAGCCTAACCATCAGCTTAGCCGGCTTTCAAGAAATCGATTGATAACACAATCAACCACATCCACATATAGCGCCGCCAATATTGGCTTCGATCTTCTTTTTTTTTTTTTTATCGTGCGCTACTGACTTAGGGTCTGTTTCTAAACTTCTTGTCATTGTTGATCCTAGTGATCATCCTTCTTGCCTTCCTCTTTCTTGATTTATTTTTCTTTTTCTTCTTACTCTCAATTTCTTTCCATTTTGCACTACTGCTTGCACTTGTTCTTCTTCTTCTCTGTATTTTTCCTTCTCACTCCTTTTTCTCTTTTTTTCTTCCATATACTTTCTCTCCTATACTATGTCTTATTATTATTATTATTATTTTTTTTCTTTGATTTCTGGCGTTTACACATTTCTTTCCGGGTCCCGTCCAGGGACCTAAGGTTAGAAATGGCATCATGACACTTTCCACTGACAAAAAAAAACAAAACAAAAAACAATTACATAGATAAAGCCCTTCGTAAAGTGTGGGCTGTACTTGTCAGAACATTTTTTTGTATCTCCTTGAGGCATGGACTTCCAGGAATCCCTTCAATTAGTCTACTGCAATCTTTTCCAACCAGTCCTAGGGCATCAACTACAAAAGGGATTGTTGAAGTTCCCATATGCCACATTTTCGAGATTTCTATTTCAAGGTCCTTGTATTTTGACAGCTTTTTGAATATCTTCAAAGATACATATTTAGTCACAGGGACTGCCATATCAATAAGGAGGCACCGTTTTTGTTTGTGGTCTTTAATAACAATTTATTATTATTATTATTATTATTATTATTATTATTATTATTATGCTCCTCCTCCTTCTTTTCCTCCTCCCTCCTTCTTCTTCTTCTTTTCCCTTCAATGCACACTCCTTTTCCAGTTTTTCTCTTCTTCTTTTTCTTTTTCATACTCATTATTTTTTTTTAAATTTCTTCTCTATTTTTCATTTCTTGCGTTGTGTTCTTCTTTCTTCTTCTTCTTTCTCACCTCTCTTTTCTTACATTTTCATATCCTCCTGTTCGTAAATTTATATTTTCCTCCTTTAGTGTCTGGCTTCTTTTTATATTATTTCATGCAATTTTTTCAATATTTTTTAATTTAAAATTTTTTTATCGTTTTTAATTTTCCTTCTTTATTTCTTCTTACACTTCTTAAACTTTTTATCATCTTTTTTCGTCTTCCTATATTTTCTTTCTTTCTTTTTTCTTTCTTTCTTTCTTTCTTCTTCTGTTTTTATATTCTATCATGCAACCTTTTACTATTTCTATACGTTTTATTTTAATTTTCTTTCTTTATTTCTTTTTCCTCTTCTTCTTCTTCTTCGCCTTCCTCTTCTACTTCTATTTTATATTCTGTCATGCATTCATTTACTGTTTCAATTTTTTTTATTTTTAATTTCTTCCTTTATTTTTTCCCTTCTTCTTCTCCTTCTTTTTCTTCTTCTTCTTCTTTTTTATATTCTGTCATGCAATCTTTTACTATTCCTGACTTTTTTTATTTTTAGCATTTTTAATTTTCTTTGTTTCTTTTTCTTTTTCTTCTTCTCCTTCTTCGCCTACTTCTTCGTCTTCTACTCCTTCTTTTTTCTTAGTCTTCTTCTTCGCCTCTTCCTCCTCCTTATTCTTCTTCTTCTTTGATTTGATTTGATTTGATTTGCCCTTTATCTACACTCTTATCAGCTCTTATTTTCTAAATATTGAATAACTTTCATCCTTTTTAAACCCTTTTCTCCTTTTCTTTCACTTAAATTTATTCTTTCTTTTATTCTCTTTGTCGCCCTCTTCTTTTTCCACCTTCATACATTTCGTTCCTGTTATTAGGTTGGTGCAAAAATAATGACGTAATAATGTCGTTTTTTGACGTTAAAAAATACGTCAAAAAACGACATTACTACGTCATCATTTTTGCGCCAACCTAATACAAACAGCCACATATTATTTTCTTTTTTTTCCATTCCTCAATCCTAATATTCATCCAGAAGGCTACTAGTCCGAGATGTAATTAAAAACTAAATATTTTTTAATAAACATCATCTAATGAACTTCTTGTAATTATGCAATAATTATCTTCAACAGAAATAATGTCTACAGTTTATTATATTGGAAGGCTTATTTTTTTATCTGAAAGTTAATTAAACAATATATTATACTAAACTGCAACTAATGAGCCTTTTGTAATTTTAAGATAATTTTCTTCCATTAAAATGTCTGCACAAAAGAAAATGTCTACATAGTTTCTCACTTAATGTGCTTCAGGGCTATTCAAATTTGTCGAAATGGCGGCTCTGCAATTGCGTGTTAAATAAGAACATTTACCCTGGCCTCCCCACTGAAACGACACAGGTTCGTGTTTAATGTAGGGAACCCGAGTGCATAAACTCGGGCCATGAACAAAAATTCGCCGAGCACCCGCAACCGTCGATTACGCTGGCCTCGGTGCGATCACCGATCCCTCTCTCTCTTGTGCGCAACCTCGGGCATCTGTTCACCCAAGCTGGGCACCTCACAGTGTGATTTTCTTCGCATGTACCTTTGTCCCCAGACGGTACTGCAACTGATTCGCACTCTGCCCGAAGACAGAGACGCAAATGAGAGATAATAAAACCTAACCGGCCTGTACCAAATAAGTCTTCTTTTCCACCTCTCTTCACTGAATGAGGTGTTAACATCTGCCTCAAAATGTTTTGCTCGTAAATTCTATTCAAATTCTATTCTTGACTCATCTGGAAGAAACTTGCTTTGAATTTCTATTGAATTAGCATATAACTACGTCCATTGTTTCTATCATGATTTTCATCTTAAAACTGAATCTTGACAAACCAAGTGAACTTGATAGTATCCCGGTAATAGTCATAAGAATTGTGTTCCTGAACTGGCTCTTGTTCTCTTTAAATTTTACAATAAATAACTTGCCGCTTCTTGATTTCCTGCTTGTTGGAAATCCATTTCAAAAAATTGTTGTCTTTAAGAACTCAAGAGAACCATCTGGTGCTTCTATCAGCATCTTAGCCTTCTGCCTCTTTTTGGCAAAATACTAAACGCTCTAATCAACACTGAATTGGTTAAGCATCTCACCATGCAGTTATTTTTTTAGATAAGTAATATGGCTTTCGCTTCTCTAGGTCAATTGCATATGTAATGATTATTGCTGAAAGCGTCTATCAATCGTTTGATAAGAATAGCAAATCTCGGGCTTTTTTTTTTAGATATGTCGAAGAGATTTATGGACGAATTTTTTAACTGATAGAGCCTTTCTTACTGATATGTCCCAGAAAGGGATATATTTGAACGAAATAGCTAAATGGTTTTGGCTACTATAACCAAGTAGAATACAGTAGCAGTAATCGACTGGTACGCGTCGTAGTCGCAGGTAAGACGTGTAGATCAATGGCGCAGTCCAATGGGCGTCATCATAGACTTAGCTCTCAGACTAAGGCTCTCTTAACTCTCGTACCTACACGGCCGTCGGTATTTATGATGGACACCAGCCAATCGTATTCCAGTGAGGGGGAACATAGGTGCATGCATATTCCATGCATATTCCATTATATCATCAAATCGCGAAATGAAAGTTGTCTTGAATTACTCCATTCTAGATCGTTTAGCATTAAGGCAGGTTACCTCTTCAACGACCTTCCTGATGCCATCAGACCAATGATAACAAGAATAACACGAGACTTGAATCTTTCATATTTAATATTACATATTATTTCACTCCAATTATTCCGTCAGATATTCTCGGTCAGTATGTTGTGCAGCAACACTGAACGCTCATCCAGACGTGGACCATATATTCTCATCTGCGATATCTGGGAGACTGCTCAACTCATATCCAGAATGGTTGTTTATATATATATATATATGTTAAGCTTATCGTTACAACCGGGATCGGGAGTTCACTTCAAGACAAACCTGCACCTGGCTTCCTTTGATGGCCTCCTGTTAAACGAAGTCCCAAAACTATTCTGGCATAATACTATACGCACACTAACGAACTGCCTTAATAAGACAATCAGAAAAATTATTTGCATTTTTTATGAATATATCATTTATAACAATTAATTTCACCCGACTACTTCCCGCCCTGAATTTCTCCATCGTTCTACTCTCTCTCTTTCTCTCTTTCACTCTCTAACTTTCTATCTTACTCTCTCATTTCTCTCTCCTTTCTCTTTCTTACTCTGTCTCTCTTACTATCTCTGTTTTATACTCTCTCCTCCCTGTCTCTTTTTATCACTCTTTCTCCTATCTCTCTTTCTATCTATACCTCCCCTCTCTCTTACTCTTACTCTCTTACTCTCTCACCTCGCTCTATCCCTCTCACTCTCTGTCTCTCTCTCTCCCCCTCTCTCCACGTGTACTGCGTGGCACGGATTTGGATTTGTGATGAGACTTGTGCCAATCTGACAAAGAATCAAGATGATTCTACCGGAGAGTCGTTCAGTTGTCATAGCAACACCGGAGATCAATACGTTTCAGCTTTACTTTGGTCAAGAATTCAGTCATCAATGAGACTCAGTCTGATCAAAAGAGTTGAATGAAAGCGTTTGTTAGTAGCTAACAAGGATCGTAGGAGGTAACGTTTTAAATCTGTTTAAGGTTTTGTTTTGTTTTTTTGGGTTTTTTTTCTCAGGACTCAGCTGATATATCCAATTCTTTGAAAGTCTTTGCAAGATTCTTTAGGAAAATTCTCAATCAATATTGCATTAATATTCCATAATTATTCAATTCTCGAAGTCTCAATATATGTATAGAGACACCGTGGAGTAATAGATAGCAGCTCGGATTGAGGAGTCGGAGAGTGGAGTTCGAATTCCAGTCGAATGCATTACATTCGCTTACGTGCTAATAGCCTTAGGAAAGGTATGAATCCTTTTCATTTTCACCGGCTAGGAGAAGGACAACTTTGAATTCAAAACCTGCGGTCTCCAAAAGTTACACCATTATAATCAAATCACATGTGCAGTTGCTTGACCCTCATGTCGGGAAAGTCCTATATATATATATATATATATATAGGAAAGGACATATTGGGTATATAATCCGGATATCTTTAGTACTTTTGTTTTTATTTAAAAAAAAAAAAAACAGTGCTCCATACAGGAGAAGAGCTTTACTACAATTATTTTTTTAGAAAATATGATTCCTTCGCTACATAAGAGTTCTCATGTTTCAAAAACTAGATCCGAAAACATCAATATAATTATTAAAATTAAATTGAGTTGTGTGAGTATATATATATATATATATATATATATATATATATATATATATATATACACACCCACACAAAGGATGCGATGAATAAATTGTCGTCTAGATTACGCAAAAATGAAATAACACATACATCTCATTTGAACAGATATATTTACCAAAATTATACAAAGATATCTTTAAATTTAAATTGGTGAATGCTGATATAATCCTGGCCTTCAATTCATCTTTAGTGGTCTCTCCATCAACTACGCCCCACACATAATAATCAAGGGGTTGCATTCTTGGGAATTAAGTGGCCAGATGTAAACCATGAGTAGGTTCTCCTGCTTGTGTGGCATGGTGCAGCATAATGTTGCCAGACATTAGATTTCCCAGCAGTCATTCTCTTGACATTGACACCGAAACACTTTGAAATGTTTATATTGGAGCTTCCGGTGCGAATGCCAAGAAGTACAGCATGTCGCTTCCAGTTTTCTGGCGGAGTGAATTACGTCATGGTGCTGTTTTTTCTCACAGACGGTGCCCAACTAACACTACTGGGCAGTCAAAAAATCCCCTAAAAACAACGCGCATGCTCAAAATTAAAAATATAAAATGGCGACAACTTATCGAGCGAACCCTGTATATCTATAGAAATATATATTTAAAGAATTATTATTTATTCTAAAATATTTGTATTACTTCAAAAGCTATTTTAGTTGATACTTGTATCCACTAAAATAATTGTTTGAAGTAATACACACACACACACACACACACACACACACACACATATATATATATATATATATATAAAAGATAGAAGTCAACACTTAGAGGCGACATTCTGTTTCATGCTATATGCAATCGTCCGGCCACGCATATAGCATGAAACAGATTGTCGCTTCTAAGTATTGACTACTTCTATGTTCACTTTTATATTTACACACGCTCTATCTCTGATATTGAGCACTTTATCCCATAAATATAGCACACCTTAAGACTATATTTCTTCATATATATATATATATATATATATATATATATATATATTGTAGAATCAACGGTCATCTGGCACAATGATGCTGTAGACTAGGTTCTATAGCTATGAACGCAGTCAGGCCGGTGATGTCGCGATATGGCTCAGCGGAGGACTTCAAGAACTAATATATTATTTATAACGATATTTTTAAAAATTAAACATTTTAACTTGTGGAGTTTTTAAACATTTAAATTACTATCAAACGTTAAAATCTGTGTTTATCTAAATTGGTAAAGTTATACCAATGGTTTCATAGTTAAATTACTAATTCCGCACGAACTCAGTTTGTATACCGGGGTTGAATAAGACGGCCGAAGTTTCCGTCTGTTGAAATAGGTTTATACCCCATAAGGTAATTTGGGATTTTATCGTTTCCTACTATATATAATGAAAAAAAAAAAGAAGCTGTTCACTTGTATTTGAGGATACCCGTCTACTAGGGCGTGGCCTGACGATTGCGTCTAGCATGAAACAGCCTGTCGTCTCTAAGTGTTGACTTCAATATTTACCTTTATATATATATATATATATATATACACACACACATTAAATTTTGCCTTTTACCCAATCCGTTACTCAAATCGTGGACTTCCCCACTCGTTTCCCTAACAAAACCCAGAAACTAGCTTGACTTATTTCTTACCTCCTCTCCTCGCAACACTGCCCTTTTGATAACTCGGACTAATCTGTGGTTTCTGTTCATATTTCGTTCCATTTATCTATTAAACAGGAACCCCCTATTCATAAAACCTATTTTCGTTACCAGCATGCTGATTGGAACTCACTCCTTTGTTTCGCCCCTTGGACTGACATCTGTAACCTCCCAACTGAGAATTGCGTCACTGCGATTTCTTCTTGGGCCAAAGCCGACATGGAAAGCTTTCTTCCTTTCTCGGAACTATTAGGTGAAACCATCTCCATGGTTTACACCAACATGCTCGGCCGATGTAGCAAACAGAAACGACTATTTTCGGCTACACCAGCGTGTCAACTCTCGTCACAACTGCCACCTATGGAAACGAGTCCTCGAAGGAGCTAATTCCCTGTTTGCCGAGATAATGAGGCAATGCATTGCATCTAACAACTTCTGCTCTTGTGATTCCTGGCGGCTCTGTAATAGTGTATTAAATAAGCGTAATGCCTCTATTCCTCCACTCTTTAATCCATTTGAGGTGTTAACATACTTTTCTGATAAAGCTGAATACATTGCCCGTAAATTCTCATGAAACTCTACTCTTGAATCATTCGGAATATCCTTGCTTAACTTCTGTTATGGGACCTTACACATAATAACATAATGGACTATTCCATACGCAATAAATACTGCGCCTCAACAGGAAGCAGGGCGTTCAGCCTGAAGTCGGACGACCGGCTGATCGGTTGAACTCGGGCGGGGAGGAACCCGAACGAGGCTACGCCGAAGGGCGGAATCTCTTTCGGAGAGGTAAACCGACCCTGAACCCGTTTATACGGGTTCAAAGGTCATATTTTTGGCCGAGCCCACGGACTCGGAGATCCGACGTTAAACCGGCCTTGTGCCGCATGATGCCCTCGTGGGTGTGGGTGACTAAATACTGTTCAGCCTGAAGTCGGCTGACCGGCTGACCGGTTGAACTTTCTGCATTCGGGCGGAGAGGAACCTGAACGAGGCTACGCCGAAGGGCGGAGTTTCTTTCGGGGAGGTAAACCGTTTATACGGGTTCAAAGGGCATATTTTTGGCCGAGCCAATGGGCTCGAAGATCCCACGTTAAACCGGCCTTGTGCCACATGATGCTCTCGTGGGGGTGACTAAATACTGTTCAGTCTGAAGTCTGGAGTGAAGTCCGTCATGAGTCTGAGTCAGTCAGTCGAGTCAGAGGCAGACCGAAACAGTGTCGCGTTCAGACAATTACTACTAAACCTGATTGTTCTTACTAGCACTTTCTACTTCTCTGTATATATTCCTGTTTGTAATATATCTGTGTTATTCCATATCCGTGTTCGAGTTCTTCTTTATTGGTTCTGCCTTGGACTATCACCGTGGTACAAGGAACCGGACTATAACAACTTCCTACCTAAAACTGAGTTTCTGCTGAGTGATATGTACATAACTTCTTCCATGCTTTCTGTTATAATCTCTAACATAGATCCTCACAAAATATATGAACCCGATGGTATCCCTGTAAAAGTTATTAAGAAATGCGTTCCCGAACTGGCTCCTGTTCTCTCTAAACTGTATAATAAATGTCTCGCTGCCTCCTGCTTTCCTGCCTGCTGGAAGCCATTATCTGCTGTTCCACTTTTAAAATACTCTGGTGAAACGTCCGACCCTTCCAGTTATCACTTTTGGGAAAATCCTAGAGGCTGAATTGGTCCATCATCGTTCATCGCAAGGTCTTTATTTAGATAAGCAATATGGCTTTATCGCCAGGTTAAATACTGATATACTTACGATAATTGTGGAAAGAGTCTATCATGCTCTAGATAAAAACGGTGTACCATTGGACATCTCAAAAATCTTTGTCAGAGTTTGGCACACAATTCTTCACCACAAGCTGTAAAATTACAGTGTCTCCGGACACATTATGAACTGATCCACTCTTTCTTGTCAAATCATGAAATGAAAGTTATCCTGTGTAGCCACTCGTCTATATTTTTTCGTACTAACGCAGGTATCCCCCGGGGGTACATCCTTGGTCCTACATTGGTTTTGAACTTTCATTAATGACTTTCCCGAACAGCTGTCAATTTGGCATCTGCGCTGATAACATTACCATTTACTCCTGCCTCGATAGTAAGGCTGGTCTGTTCGACAAGGTCAAAATGGCAGCCGATGTCCAAAACGACCTCAAGTCCGTTGTTAACTGTGGCAAAAGATGGCTTGTTAATTTTAACGCCTACAAAACCCAACTTCTCTCCATTAATCATCTGCAAGTGCTCTCACTGCTTTCCATCAGTATGGCTGATGCTAACCTCCAGGAAAGTGACTCGTTTCGCCTTCTCTTGCTAACGTTCTCAGCTGGCATAAAGTGGAAAGACTATATTGAATCCATTGCTAGGCCAGCTGCTAAGAAGGTCGGTTCACTTTGTCTTGCGAGGCAATTTTTCTCTCCGGAATCTTTTTTACATATCTACAAGTCTACCATTCATTCACGCTTAGGATATTGCTGCCGCATATGGTCTAGTACCCCTGTTTTTTATTTTGAGGTGCTTAATAAAAATCCAAAGAAAAAACAGCAATATTATCGGTCCTGATATGGCAGCTCGGCTTCAGTCTTTTTCCTACCGTATTAGGTTACCTTTTTTTGTCTTTTGTGTCAATACTTTCATGGTAATTGTTCGGATGAGCTCTTCGCTATGACACCTAAACTTTTTCAATTCAAGCGTGGTACTAGACTGGCGTCGACATCTCATCAATTTACAGTAGAGCTGTCTAGCTCTGTATCCCAAAATTATATATATATATGCTTAAAGATCCATCTCAGTTATAATTTATATCATGAATATATTCATCTCATCAGACGGAAAGTTGTTTTTTTTTTTATGAATTTCTCTGTAACTTACATTGAGCTCTCTTTGGATTAATGTCCTTCTTGGAATTATCACTATCAATTATCAATTGCTGGAGGGAGAAGAAGATTTCCAACGTGAAAGTGAAGTGAGTGTAATGGGTTCGGTCCTCCTATTCCTCAATCCGAGCCTTTATCCACTACACCATTGTGCGGTAGTTCCGACAGCGCCAAAAATTGGAAAAACACAATTGTTTTTGCACGAAATCAATTTGAAAACACGATTAGGAGGCATCTCGAGAATGAAAGGAGGACAACTCATATCGAGTTAAACTTATAAAACCCAGGTTGTTTGTGTGTGTGTTCGTTTATATATGGGATCGGATTTCCTATATTTTTCAACCGATTTCAACAAAACTTCTTTTTCTTTATTTTTACATTCAGAATGCTTTAAAAATTCGATTTACAAGAAAATTGTTTTTAATAAAATTCTATTCAATAGGTAGACTCATAACGATTGAAAACAATGTTTTTGTTTGAATTTGGGTTTGACTAATTCGTAAAAAAAAAAAAAAAAACTAATTAAGACATGCGTGTCCGTCAACCTTAAACAATAATCTTTGTCAATTTTATTTTTCAGTCTTTATGATGGTCGATACTTGATCTATCTCTTACTGTTACATCCCCGGGCAACGCCGGGCTCTACTGTTAGTATAAATATATGAGGAGGCAATATATATATATATATATATATATATATATATATATATGAGGAGGAATATTTCCTCCAGACAGACGAACAAAAGAGAAATGAAGCCAAACTCTGAAAAAAGTGAACGACCATACCCCAAAAGAAAACAATAAAACACCGCAACTACACTGACCACCAAACAACCAATGCAAACATAAAACAGATCAAATAAATTCACCAACAGACAGCCACCAGCTCCACAACCAACAATAACAACACCGCCACCATCAACGATAGCTAGAACCTCAAAACAAACGCACACACAAAACAAACCACTAACTTACGCAGACATCCTTAGGGTGCCGTACAAACATACACAAACCAAATCACAGCAGCCCTTCTACAGAACGCATAACCCCATTAGACATCCCAGACCACCTAGATTAGCCCCTGGTAGACAATCAACAGCAAACACACTTAACCTTAAAAAAACGGAATAAGCCCCCAACCAGGACACCTGGATGTGGGGTATAGCATCACTAATAGGAGATATGATGCAAGCTTTCGAACTTTTACAAAAGAACTTCGCCAGGCTTGACCCATACGGGCGAGTTATAAATTTAAGTAACAATAAATTTTCACTCAATACATTCAGGGTATTAAATAAAGGACTAAGCTTTTGCCCTAGTCCCCCAAGGTTTGATAAAGACACCCTGGCAAAGGACCTGAAATCCTTCTTCAGAAGAATACGACGATTAAAAGCCCACTACGGGGAAAATGATCACACGCACCTTCCATACTTGATACATTAAAAGAGAAGGACACTACCTACACCCCACAAAACACAGACATTACTATACAGACATTTGAACTAGCCGTAGCAAATGACATAAAGAAAACAATAGCACGTAATCTATCACGTAACAATATTGCTGAAGGGGAACGTATAGCCCTCGACACTCTGACACATAGAAATGACCAAATCATAACACAGGCTGACAAATGGGGAATCGAAGAATACATTAAAGAGGCCAACAAACAGCTAGCCGACAAAGAAACCTATAAAAGCATACCTACAGATCCCCTTCCTGAATACCAAAAAGAATTAACTAGCTCACTAAACATAATGCTTCGCAACAATCTAATCGACAAGGAAACATGCACAGCACTTACACCCACAAACATTACATCTTCTCGCTTCTATCTCCTTCCTAAAATACATAAAAGCAACAACCCAGGAAGGCCGGTTATTTCATCGTTCAACTGCCACACGACAAAGATTTCCAAATACATAGACCATTACATACAACCCCTAGCCAATGAAGTAAAATCCTACATTAGAGACATAACAGATGTATTGAACAAAATTAATCACATACAAACAGTTCCAGAGAATGCTATTCTAGTGACTATGGACGTTAGGTCACTCTATTCAAACATTAAACAGATCGAAGGGCTAACCGCCCTTCAGGAAGCATTTACTAAAAGAAGAAAACAAGACCCCCCCCACAGAAGTTATCATAAAACTCATGAAGCACGTCCTTACATTGAATACTTTCAACTTCAATGGAGCACACTACCTTCAAATAAGAGGTTGTGCTATGGACACCATTGCAGCTCCATCATATGCTACAATATTCATGGGAAAATTTGAGGAGACCCATATCTATCCAATCATTGGTAGCGACTGCGTATTCTATGCAAGATATATCGATGATATATTCTTTGTATACACGGGTAGTGATGACAAACTTACCCAATTCCTTATGACCCTAAACACAGTGCACGACTCAATTAAGTTTGACTATGAAAAATCCACAACATCAGTAACATTTTTAGACACCCGCATTTACATAGATGAAAACAGGAAACTACAAACACTAAAATCACCGACACCCACAACTATCTACACTTTAAGTCTTCCCACCTTAAACACCTCAAAGAGAACCTTCCTTATTCACAAGAACTTAGACTCAGAAGGATATGTTCCAACAATGAAGAATTAAATAAGCACATTGAAAATCTGGAGCATCAATTCACAACACGTGGCTATAAACAACACCTAATCAGGGAACAAATAAATAAAGCAATTTTCACACCTAGAGAAGACACCCTAATGTACAAGATTAAAAATAAATCTAGCCGCATTCCTCTAGTAACCACTTTCAATCCTACTCTGCCTCCACTATCCCAAATAATCAAACGTCGCTGGGAAATACTACATCTCAAACCAGACCTAAAAAAATTGTTTAAGGAACCCGGCCTTCTTGCGTATCGTAGACCTAAGGACCTAAAAGAAATCATAGGTAGTAACCACATTTCAGGGGACAAGGTAATCCGTAATAAACTAAGAACAAAAACAACAGGATTTTCCCAACCATGTAACAACAAAAGAAGTTTATATTGCAACCATATTAAACACACGAATTCATTCACTAGCTCAGTCACTAAATCTACTTTCAAAATCTACCACGATTGTAGAAGTCATAACAATTTACCTCCTAGAATGCACACTATGCCAGAAACAATATGTAGGAAAATCTGAATGGCCCTTTCACTACAGAATTAATAATTATCGCAATCGAATTAAGTCGACTCCCCATTAAAAATTATTACCTGTAGAACAACATTTCCGCCTGGAAAAACACGATTTCAAAACCCATGCCAAATTCACTATAATTGAGAGAATAGAAAAGTTCAGAGCAGATAACATTAGAAAGATTTTAGGGTTCCATGAAAATAAGTGGATAAAACGTCTAAAAACACACTATCCAGTCGGGTTAAACATAAATTTAACAATATAGATAGTACTAATATATAACACTAAAAATCAAAACCTATCCACATTTCTCACCCACACAAGGCAGACATGGTTACGGAGGTGTTGAAGCCTCACACTTACACACACACCCACACGAACATACACACTTACACACATCATACTCACTCACTCCCTAATGAGCCAAATGATAACACACACCCACAGCAATACACACGCTTACACATATCATACTCACTCACTCTCTAAGAACCAAATAATACACACACAAACACTAAACAGAGACACATCCCCTCTCCAGGACCAATAAAACTGTCAAACTGACCAAGGGAATTCACGGAAGCATAGATCCATCCAGCTTTTATCTCAAATAACAACTTAAAAGACACTGTTTGACCAACACAAGGGATGTTAAAAGATTCATGTTAAAAAGATAAAAAAATAAAAAAAACAAATGAAAACTACAGACAAAAGTTAATTTTCTCCAGCAAAACATTCATTTCTGTAGTTTACTGCTACCAGCAAGCAGAAATATTTCTTCTCCCGATGATGGCCATTTTGGCCGATACTAGTCGAGGAATCTAAATGGAATAATAATAAAAAAAACGAAAGAATATTAATCTACAACCCAGTGTGTCTGAAGATTTTAATTTTTTATATTTTTTTATTGTTCAATATATATATATATATATATATATATATATATATATATATATATATGTAAAAGGAAGACTGAAAACATCAGCGCCTAAAATTTATAGACAATAAAAAAATGTGTTCAATACAAAATTAAAATTCGAACATGTAGAGTTAAGATATTTAAGAAAAGGCTAAAATGCCAACCAACCTCGCAACCCGCATTTTAGCCTTTTCTTATATATATATATATATATATATATATATATATATATATATATATATATATATATATATATACATGTATGTATGTATCAGTTAAGAATATGCTTAAAAATCGATCACGATGAAAATACTTATATATTCATATCTTAAGACCGAATTTCTTTTAGAAATGATGGTGAACAAAATAGAAAAGCTTTATCAATCTAACATGTTTCAATTTTATTAAAGCTTCATCAGAGAAGGAGATATGGGGAAAAAGAATTTTTTTTCTCTGATGAAATCTTAATAAAAGTAAAACATGTTACATTGATAAATTTTGTCTATTTGTTTTTATCTTAGCATATATATATATATATATATATATATATATATATATATATATATATATACACGGATAGAAATGTAAAAGTAAGACTGAAAACAGCCGCGCCTAAAAGGTATAAACAGCAGGTGCTCAATACAAAATTCAAAATCAAATATGTAGAGCGAAACAAAATAATTTATTTTTACGCGCCTCGTTTCCTCACTTACAATATTTCTCCCCACTCTCGCCTTCCATCATCCTTCCGGTGTTCTGGTCTATTGAAGTAGTTTTTCTTTCCATATGCCCCGTAAAAATTATTTCGGTTGAGCTCTCTGGGAAGAAAGTGTAACTTTGTAAACAGTGACTATTAGTATCACTAAAGGAAAACTCTTCGATAAAACAAATCGAGTTCACTCAGTCACTAAAAAAAGAATAAAAATAAAAAAAATAAATACGCTTAAATTCACCTTCAACCCTGTCGTGCACCAATGACTGACGTTAATTCAGCCGGGTTTCGATCCTACCTAGCGACACCAGGACGTCTAGCCACACTGATGAACTGTGATACAGTGAAACAGTCTGTCTATGGAAGATAATATATTATTATTATTATTATTATTATTATTATTATTATTATTATTATTATTATAAAAGCGTGTAACGCAGGGTCAGAAATTCATATTGATACTTCTACCAGCAAGCAGAAATATTTCTTCTCCCAATGATGGCCAGTTTGGCTAGTCGAAGAATCTAAATGAAATAATAATAAAAAAACGAAAGAATATTAATCTACAACCCAGTGTGTCTGAAGATTTTAATTTTTTAATATTTTTTTATTGTTCAATATATATATATATATATATATATATATATATATATATATATATATATTGCTTACATTGTATGGAATATTTGTAGAGGTTGACTAAGATTCTAAATCTGTGGGTTATGACCTCTTATTAGCTTCCGTTTTCCCCCTTACTTTGAACTTAGCTTAGGCCATTTTGATTGGTTGATCTGAATATAAACAAATCAAATCCTGCTGCTATCTTCTCCCTCTTCTTTCTTACTATTTGTCCGTATTCTTCCTTTTCTCGGAAAAAGAGAGTCTATCTTATGTCTTTCGTTCTTACTCTTTTTCTTTTCTTTCGTTTTGTTATAGTGGAACACACCTATTCTATAGTCAATAGACTTTCCCACCTATAATAAGTAGGAGTAGTAGCAGTCAGCGAGTCGCTCAGTGAGTTGGTCTGATTTCAGTCTTAAGTCGGACGACCGGCTGACCGGTTGAACTCTCCGCCTTCGGGCGGGGAGGAACCCGAACGAGGCTACGCCGAAGGGCGGAGTCTCATTCGGGGAGGTAAACCGACCCTGAACCCGTTTATACGGGTTCAAAGGGCATATTTTTTGGCCGAGCCCACTGGCTCGGAGATCCCACGTTAAACCGGCCTTGTGCCACATTATGCTCTCGTGGGGATGGTGACTAAATACCGCTCAGTGAGTTGGTCAGTCAGTCGATGTCGGAAGACCGTTAGTCGGATATTAAAGTATCAGCCACCACAACTAGATTACTGCGTCATTACCTATTACATCAAGTTCCTAAAGTTTTGTACGTCGAACGTATTTTAGGACCGACTTAGTACAAATACAAGCCTCCACTGTGAAACCACTACATAACACGTTTCTCGTGAAAAGAGGTTGAATGTTGTTTTTAATGTTTTTAAATATCAATAAAATGTCTATTAACCAGTTATTCACTAACGCCCGATATGTTAGTACACATCGAAATATGATTGCATTTGTGTAGCGTTTTTACATGTTTTCATATATCCTAAAATAAAGAATATATATATATATATATATATATATATATATATATATATATATATATATATATATATATATATATATGAAGTTCGCCCTGTGCAAGGCACGGGTGATACTCGGGGTTATAGGGTTACAGAGTAAGCAGTACAGTTTACGTGGATATGTAGGGAAGATAACGGTTATCCCTAGACTTGAACACGTTAAGATTGTATTGATCGGGTAGTCACCCTTTGGTGAGTTGGTTCCATAATGCGATGGTTCTCAGGAAGAAAGCAACATAGAACTTCTCACGGGTTCATAGCTGTGAGAGTTACAACTGGTGAAACAAAGTAATCTATGGAAATAGCGATTGAGCAGTGAGAGAAGAAGGAGGTTGCTGGGGTGGTGAAATTGTCTTCGAGGACGAGAAAACGCTTTTAGACTCTATCGCGACTGAAAAGTGAGGCCTGGGCAGCTCCTGCCAAATATAGCAGCAGTACACAATTTTAGGCCTGATTTGACTCTTGTAAAGTTAGAAGATACCATGAGGATTCAGGTACTTACTAGAGTGATACAGGGAGACGACGGTTTTTCCAAGACCTTTAGAAATGGATCGTATGTACGAGTTCGTCTCACATGAGTTTAAGGCCCAAGAGTCGCTCAAGGAACAGCGCTTCTCTGAGGGAACATCTATTCATTATGATTGGTAATAGATCATGATCAGATCAGCGTATATACACACACACACACACACATATATATATATATATATATATATATATATATATATATATATATATATATACTTGTCAGCTGTCAATATAGCACATAACACACTTGAGCGTTTAGGCTTGGAGCAGGTAGAATGGAGATCAACGTATTTTAGTTCACTGAGCAGTTTTCAATCTGCTTGTCTGAGTCGTCTTCAATAAGCGAGAGCAAGATCTAAAAGGTCAGCCAATCTAACAGTGATCTCATCCCACGATCCTTACTCTTGCTACATATGTAGCCTCCTTTGTAAATCACTTAAGATTATTGCACAAAATTTTATAACTGAATCAATTAAGCTGTCAGATACTCATACTCATACTCATACGTCGAAACCGACGATAGAGTCCGTTATATATATATATATATATATATATATATATATCCATAAGTCCACAGTGAAATGATGTAACTAGTTCCCGTACGATCACCGAAGTTAAGCAACGTCAATCTTGGTGAGTACCTAGAAGATTAAAAGCTTGAAAATACTAGATGCTGTAAGTTTGCCTGTCCAGGTATTGTTAATCCGGAGAGCCGGGTTCCAATTCCAGTTGTGTTCATTATATTCACTTACGCACAAATACTTTTGGGAAATAAATAAATCCACTTCTCTTTCCCTCAATTATGGGTTAATTAGTAAGATTTGTATCACTAAATAATTATACCCCCCCACAAATTCTTAAAATATTGTCTGACGTTTAAAAGTCGATAAGACGTAGAAACCTAATCAACCAATAAAAACATAATGATGCTAAATTCATTTATTTTACACAAAAATTATTTTACAATATGATCATTTTCTTTCTTAAAGAAATAATTTTAGTGGCGGATATTAATAAGCTAAAACGAACATTATCATTATACTTTTCAGATCGAAATTTTGCCAAGGATGACATATGCTATTTTCTTCTTAATTGACACTCGTATATTTATGTGTTTAAATGTATTGAAATCGGTAATATCGTATGTTGATTGATAGGAAATATTATTGGACATTGATGCTAAGTTTATATCCATCCTACTTTGAAACCAAGAGGAAAACAAGGAAAGAAAGTATCAAAAGTGTATGGTGACCCAGACAATTCTTCAACATCATCGCCTTTCTCGTCAAACCATTTCTCTGCCATAAATATTCATTGCTTGCAATCTATAAGTCGCTTTTGGCTTTGGGCGATTAATTCGCAACTAACCAACATTTTTTTTCTTTATTTATCTATTTTCTAAATTTTATTTTCAAGAACGTGATTCGCCAGCTTTCCCCTTCTCCTCCACTGTATAATATACATTTTATCAAAGTCCTATGAAAAGAAGATTGACAGTTTTTATGTTAGCGACTTCAGTACGCGAGAAAACGTTGAGAAAACGATGACCTTGAAGGAAAAAATTCGTTCAACTTTAATGCCATTCCGTGCAAGAAAGAGAACAGAAGAAAAATGACTTCAAGATAGGTCTGTGACTGATTATTTTTCTTATATTTATATATTCTTCTGCATCAGCATCCATATTTGCACTAGCTTCTTCATCATTCTTCTTCCTGTCACGTGGTACGCACTAGCATCTTCATCAATCTTGTTTCAATGACGACGTTTGCAAAAGAATCCACATCTTTTTTTTTTATATCTATCACACGTTCACAATTGAATTTCAACACATTCTTTTTTTACTTGCATTATTTACATTATTAGGACTGCTATACTCATCTTCATTGCCATATTTACAACGTTTAAGCCGTTGTACGCTCCGGCCTTCTTCAGGTGATTGGAATTCTAATGAAGTTTGAAATGTTTCTATTCTGGGATCTTCGTCAGTCCTTTACGACTTGGTGGACCATTATTATTCCTCTATCCGATCAAGACATTCAATGGAGTCAGAGAGTGGAAGATGCTTTGTAAATATTGGCTGAAACATCTCGTCTAAAAAAAACTGATTCGAACAAAAAAGACGTTATTAATACGAATAGTTAAATTCTTCGTCGTTAGCAAAAGCGACAGGCCAGGTTGCAAGCTGGATATTGGGGACGTGAATCTCAAGCAGATAGAAATTTAACTATCTGGACTGGGTTGTAACATTCATTCATTCATTTATGACCTGTGGTCACCATTCTTCTTGTTGTAACTCTGGTTCATTGTGACATTTAAGGCAGAATAGTGCAATGGTTTACCAGTTCTTTTTGCACCGGGGATTCTCTCAGATGTTCCTCCGCCTACTGGTAAAACCGTTGCCCTCTGAGTCTCAGCTCCTACGCCAGGGCTGACGACTGTCCGAGTTCGCTTGGCACAGGTGATTTGGGGAGAGGCGTTCCCCTTAAACGGTCGAGTCGGGAAACTCATCTGACTAACCTCACACTGTTTAGCCGGCAGGTCGATGGCTTTGACTGGGCTGTGGCGATCGCAGTACCCATGCGACTACTTGGAGTCATGTGTGAGAGTTGGACGTAGGCTGTGGACTATAAGAGTTCCTCATCCCAGTTCATCTGAGTAAAGCAGGGTCGACCATTTCGCTACAAAGGTACTACCTCTGACGATGCCCACATAAGGATTGTAACAGATAACCGAAAAATGTGACAAAGAAGCAGGAGAGAAACAGTGAAAAAAATTAAGCAAACTTTTAACACATAAGAAAATGACATTAGAAAAAAGAGTGCTGATTGTGAGGTCTAATCTCTTATATGGCAGTGAATGCTGGACAAGATCTTCATAGATGAAGAAGAGACTTAAAACAATAGAAATATGGTTTTACCAATAAGTGCTCAGAATTATATGGAGAAAACACGTGAGCAATGAGAAAATTTAAAAGAAAACTTATAATCAGGTCGAGACAGATGAAATTCCTAAAGAATATAATGAAGAAAGAAGACATAGTGAATTTAACACTCACAAGACATTGAAGGCAAGTAGGGGAGAAGGAATATGGAAATTAACCTACTTTACAGGTTTATATGAATACATGGCAGAAAAAATGAAATGTGGCATGCTAAAAGATCAAACGCTATTTAGATTAACAAAAAAAAAACGGAAGTTAGGGAGAGCCATGGTTGCCCACAAAGGAACAGGGTATATAAATGAAGGCGAATAGTATAATAATTCAGCTCAATATCTTTTCGTGACTTATGGGCGATAACGGGAAAAATACAAGTTCCTTTTTCCTTAAATAATTCGTGAATGCGCTAGTGCTACTATTTTGGCTCCTTCATGTATTAGTAGAACGCCATGTTTCATTCGTTGCCGTATGTGATAGTGTACTATTATCTCTACTGAGCATGCGTCAGTAACAAGAGAAAAAAGGCCGACATTTTCTTCAGCTGTCGATTACAGAGGCGCGTTCATCTTTCTAGAATGCAATTGCACTTCAATTTGCAACCAAAAACGTGCGAACTTAACTCCTTTTTTATTTCCTTTTTTTTTTATTATTTTTTTTTCTCTTCATTCTGTCATTTTTCAAGTTCATGACTGAAAAAGTAACTCTTATAACATCACCTGCCAGTAGTGTCTTCGCATCTGCCATTCGACCTCTTTTTTTCTCTCCCTTCTGAATCCTTGTTTGTTTTTGTTTTTTCTAATCATTCGTACTTTCTTTTCTTTTTATACAACCTGAGTTCATTTTTTTTAACTCTCTTCGTCTAAACAGATTACTCTTCTGATTAACTTTCTTCATCATCGTTAGGTCTTGTTTTCTGTGCGCTCTCCTAGGATACGTTCTTACTTTTTACTCTCTCTTTTTTTCCTTTTACATTGTATTCGTATTTTCCAACTCTCTTGAACCTAACGTGCTCTTCTTTCTTTTCTCCTTTCTTTCTGTCTTTCCTTCTCGTTTTTATTGTTCAGTTTTGTTAGATCCTCTCTTTCACTCTTATCTTCCTTCTGCTCCACTTCCTTTTTTTAGTTACCATCTTTCTTTATCTATATTTTCTTCTTACTCCTCTTTAACCTCTTCCCTACACCTTATTCTTTTTTGTTCCTCCTCCTTTTTTCCTTTCCTTTACTTCTCTTCTTCTTTTTACCTTTCGTTACCCTCTTCTTTTAATATTTTTTTCTGTCCATTTGCTTTGCCCTATCCCTATCTTTTTCTTTTTCATTTTTTCTATTTGCTTTTTCTCTTTTTCTTTTTCTCTTTTTCTTTGTTTTT
Source organism: Acanthosepion lycidas (assembly GCA_963932145.1). Classification (NCBI taxonomy): domain Eukaryota; kingdom Metazoa; phylum Mollusca; class Cephalopoda; order Sepiida; family Sepiidae; genus Acanthosepion; species Acanthosepion lycidas. Next base: position 111,484,646 of record OZ010583.1, on the reverse strand, counting down.
TTCTTTCATTTATTTTTCTCTTTACTTTTCTTTTTTCTCCCTTTTTTTTCTTCTTCTTCTATCTCCTTTTTACTACTAATCATTCATTCATTCTTCTTCTTCCTTTCCTGCGAACATCTTTTGAAGTTAACACCATATTATTTCCACTCCTTCTGTTTTCCATATTTTCTCTCTCATACCTCTATTTCTACCCCTTTTGTTTTCTTTGCGCTTTCTCTCGCTCTCGTGAGCTCTCTCCCTTTCTCTCTCTCTTTCTCTCCCTCTTTTCCTCTCTCTTTCTCACTCTCTTTCTCACTCTTTTCTTTTCTCTTTCTCACTCTCTCTCCCTCTTTTCCTCTCTCTCTTTCTCTCCCTCTTTTCCTCTCTCTTTCTCTCTCGTTCTGAATCCGATAATTTGCAGTTTTATGTCTCGATACTTTATGTGTGTTTCTCTCTATTTTTCTCTTTTTGTCTGTCGAGATCTTATTTTTTGGTTCTCTTTTTCCTGCCCTCTTCCCCCTCCTTCTCTCTCTCCCTCTCTCTCCCTCTCATTCTTCCCGCTCTCTCCCTCTCATTCTTCCCTCTCTCCCTCTCTCTTTATTATACTATCTTTCATTATGTTTTCTCATAATTTTAGTTCTACTAATTTTTCTCCCTCTTACTCTCTGTCCCACTCTTTCTCTCTCTCTCTTTCTTGTTCCCTGTTTTCTCCTTATTTTTCTCTTTCTTTTCCTCATTATTTATCTATTTATTTCCTTATTTATCTCCCCTCTCTTTCTCATTCTCTATCTTTCTCTCTCTCCTTCTTTGCATACGTTTTCTCATTATTTTAGCTCTACTAATACTTCCCCTCTGACTCTCTGTTTAACACTTTCGCCCTCTTTCCCTTATTTCTATTTTTCTAACTTCTCTCTCTCTCTCTCTCTATCTATCTATCTATCTCAGTCCGTTCACATCTATCTATTTCATTCTGTTCGTATCTATCTATCTATCTATCTATCTATCTATCTATCTCAGTCTGTTCACATCTATCTCATTCTGTTCGTATCTATCTATCTATCTATCTATCTATCTATCTATCTATCTATCTCAGTCTGTTCCTATCTATCTATCTATCTATCTATCTATCTATCTATCTATCTATCTCCCCAACTAACACTCCCCATCTCTCTCTCTCTGTCAAAGCTTTTTCATACTTATACTCATCCTTTCCATTTCACTCTCTGTTTTACTGTCTTTCTCTCTGTCTCTCTGTCTCTCTCTTCCTCTACCTTCTCCTTATTTTCTTCTCTTTCCTACACTTTCTCCCTTTATCTATCACCTCTCTCTCTCTCTCTCTCTTTCTCTCTCTGATTAGGTTTTTCTCATTACTAATCCTTTCCCGCTCATTCTCTGTGTCACTCACATTTTTTTCTCTCTCTCTCTCTCCCTCTCCCTCTATCTGTCTTTATTCTCGCACAATCTCCAAGTGTCAAGTAACATCACACTCCACTTTATATAATTAGTCCAATCTTCCGTTGTCTTATCGTCTTCTCAGATCTGATCTCACAAGACGTTGATCTGATGTCGAACTGAAGAGTCACGAGAAGAAACGAGTGCCAATCAGACGCTTACCATTCGCACGCCAAAGACTTTTACGGTTAATAACTTTCTTTGTATCTTTTCCAAGTCTTGTTTATTTCCTCATTTTTGATCCTCTACTAATTTATTTCTTCTTTTCTTTTCTTCCTCCTTCAGTTTTTTTTTTTTTTCTTTATTATTTCAAAGATGAAAGAAATAAAATCAAAGAAATAAGCCAGTAATTAATTTGATGCTAACTCGTTATCCAAGTGTTGTGTAATAACAAGATTATCTCCCTTGGATTACGTTCCCGGAATTGATAAGCGAGCAGCAAATCAAGGCAATACAAAACGACGATCATT
>OZ010583.1:111460245-111477745 GCA_963932145.1 Acanthosepion lycidas | reverse complement strand
GATTCGACTGGAATTCAAACTCGGTTCTCGGATTCCTCAGTTCGAGCTGCTATCCAATACGCCATACGGTGACGTAATGGATAGCGGTTCAGATTGAGGAATCGAAGAGCCGAGTTCGAATTCCACTCGAATCCATTTACGTGCTAATACCCTTGGGAAAGGTATCAATCCTCTTCTTCCTTCAACTATCGATAAATAGCAGGACAAACCGGGTTCTATAGCCATGGGTGACAACTGATCTACCGCAGAAAGAAATGGCAACCTGCTGCGGGAAAAATATGCCTCATCAGTCATTTATCGAATGATACATGTTCGCCTAAGCGTGTATCACATAACTGAACTCTTGCTACTAAAATTAATTCAACCTTGTATTTTTTACTTTATTCATGGCCTTGTGACAGACTATACTAAACTTATTACGAGGACTTGCTACTTACAATAATAAAAATACGTTAATTGTGGTTGTCAGTGGGTTTCAATTATCAAAATAAAATTAATAACAGTTAAGAAAAATCGAAACAGCTTTGCTGAGATTTGCATCTTGTCGATAATTAAATAAACAAAGAAACAGGTGCGTTCTATAAAATGTCGTATATGTTGAAGGTATCGTATGAATTTTGAAGAGAAAAAAAAGCGAAAGTTTTGTTTTTTTTTAATTTTATAAAGCAGCAACCGTAAATGTCTATTCTTCTTTAATTACAACAGACTTAAGAGTAGAAACACGCAAAGCATACAAAATGAATACAAAAGTTTTAGGATTCCAAATCTAGTCTTTAACATTCTCCATTTCATTTACAATTGGTGGTACATCAATGTCTATCCTTTTCAAATTACAACTACGAAGATATAACAAAATGGACAAAGATATTTCAGGTTTCTTAACCTGTGTAGCGACTTGCTTCCAAATCTTGGTATTCTTTCTTTGAATCAAGGCATATAATTTCTTTGAATCGAGGCATATAATTCTGTCATTGAATCAAGGTATATAATACTTTCTTTGAATCAAGGCATATAATTCTGTCTTTGAATCAAGGTATATAATACTTTCTTTGAATCAAGGCATATAATTCTGTCTTTGAATCAAGACATATAATAATCCCTTTGAATCGAGGCATATAATTCTGTCTTTGAATCAAGGTATATAATACTTTCTTTGAATCAAGGCATATAATTCTGTCTTTGAATCAAGGCATATAATTCTGTCTTTGAATCAAGACATATAATAATCCCTTTGAATCGAGGCATATAATTCTGTCTTTGAATCAAGGTATATAATACTTTCTTTGAATCAAGGCATATAATTCTGTCTTTGAATCAAGGTATATAATTCTGTCTTTGAATCAAGACATAATAATTTCTTTGAATCGAGGCATATAATTCTGTCATTGAATCAAGACATATAATAAATTCTTTGAAGCAAGGCATATAATTCTGTCTTTGAATCAAGGTATATAATAGTTTCTTTGAATCGAGGCATATAATTCTTTCTTTGAATCGAGGCATATAATTCTTCCTTTGAATCAAGACATATAAAAGCTCCATAGCTGTTTTTTTCAGCCAGGTGAAAGTTACCTTTTTGGACGTGTTTGGTGGATTTTACAACATATCCAACCTTATGCAAATGCTGGAATATGTTTCTTTTATTAGAATTGAGTTAATTGTTAAACATTGATCCTGTTTATACCTGAGCCATGCTTTACATATTGGTAGGCCTACTACTAGAGTCTATAGAAAAAAATTCTCAATTTTAATCTTGAGTCTAGAGATGGACATTGGTTGTTTTTATACTATACCTGAATATTGGTTGAGTTTATACTTGAGTCTATAGGTAAATATTGATTGGGCTTATACTTGAGCTTATAGGCAAACAATGGTCGTGTTTGAACTCGAGTTGATAGGTAAACATTTTTGCAGTTTTTGTGTATATGTGTACTAGTGAGTTAGCCTAAATGACTTGACTCACTTTATAGTCCACCAATAGAAGGTTAACCAATCAGAAGACATAGAACATTCAATCCGTCGTGTATAAAGTCAGCCATTTTTTCTAATCTACCCGAATGTCCAGTCCAGCTTATCAGGCGAAGAGAACCAGAAGGACGAACTATGCTCTGCTACTTTTACCAAAATATCCACTGCTAACCTCAACAACGCTTTCCTACTGTTTCGAAATATTCACTACTAACCTCTGGATTCTATACTCAAAGACGACCGTCATCATGAACAACATTGTTTATCAGCCCAAACATAAGTTTCTTTTATACTTTAGTCTATAGATAAACACTGATCAGATATATACATGAATCTATAAGTAAACCTTGATTTGGTAAATATTTGACTTTATAAGGAATCATTAGTCGGTATTATAATTGAATCTATTGATATTTAATTGATTGATTGACTGTTTTTTACTGTTTATCAACCTGTTGTTTGTTATTCAAAGCCGAAACACATTTCGATAATAAGAATTCTTTTATCTGAGTGAATATAGCATTAACAATTTTATGAAGATAACAAACATTTTTTCAGATACAAGTTCTACTATTTAACCCATAGTTGTGCGGAGAGAAGAGATGGTTTCATACATTTTTCAAGGGTATTTGCGCGTGAGTGAATGTAACAAATTTGACTGGAATTCGAACTAGGTGCTCTGATTTTTCATTCCGAATCGCTATATACTGCCCGCATATCCGAATCTATCGGTAGACATTGGTCGAATTTATACTTGAGGAATTGGAAAACCGCTGTTCTCTGGGTGTTTCTTTCATAGAGCCAAAGAGATGCGAGTCTTCACAACTGCCTTCTGTTCATTCATAAAGACTAGGAATCCATTTTGCACAGACATTTGAGGTACCAAACTTTAGGCACAACCACAGATCACATGTCATCTTTCGTAGAGTTTTCTAGGAGAAATTCTGTCGACTATCGTTATTATCTTCATTCTCTGAAGCATGTGACCTGCCACTGTTTAGCCTCTCACTAAAGTCATTCTTTTTCTCTACGATTGTCATTAACTCAACTGACCTACACACTCTGTGTGTTTAAATCAAGTTCAGTCTTTTCATAAATATTCATTAAACTCCTGTGACTCTTTACAGCTCTTTAGCCTTGCAAGAAACATAAACTTTGTGGTATCCATTTCTTTTCTACATATTTTTTAAGCATTTCATCCCAAGCAAGGCGGAAGCGCCACTAGCACACAAAGGGTTACAGAGAGTGAGAGCAATAAAGATGGGTGTTTGAGGAAAGGCTATAGAGAGGACAGGGATCAGGATCAAGGCATCTGATGATGCCGATTGAGATTGCATTTGAATATATGAAGATTATAGTTATCAGGGAAGCTAATAAGAGGAAGGGAGCTCAAATATCGGGAAGTGCGAGAGAAAACGCTGTTGGAATAGAAGAGACGGCTACATTTAACTGTTTCGACAGTGAAAGGGTGGGACCGAGATGCCAACCTAGTAGCACGCTTAAATTCATGCAGTTGGGGTACCAGTGAAAGTAACTCGTAAGAGCAGTTACCATGAAAATACTTGTAGAAAAGACAGAGGGAAACCACATTACGTTTGTGAGAAAGTGACTGTAGATGAGATGACAGATCAGGACCTATCACAATACATATCCGTCTCTGGATTTTTTAGAGCGCTTCGAGATGAACAGCAAGAGCACCAGACCATATATGGCAACAGTATTCAATTCAAGGACGAATGGTAGATTTGTAGATTTGAAGGATGGACTCAGGCGAGAAGGGCAGATATTTTGCTAGACGGTTATAAGCAGAAAACGTTAACTCCACAAATTCTTCTTTTCGAGAAACTTTATATTTTATAGCTAAAAAAATAGTAATTGTAAAAATATTTCAAAATTTAATTCGAGAAGGCATTATTTTTTAATTGATGTTCATAAAATGTAAAAATTTTAAATATAGACATTGTCACCTATCAGAGAATCCTCCTTTGAGTCTAGAGTCGATGCCCCATTGTTAAAATATCAGTTCCCTCTGTTATTCCTTGTTAAACTCAGAGAAATATTAATGTGTGCAGTTGTTGGGAATTTTCGATATGGTATTTTTTAAAAACAAGATCGTTAAAAGAACCACATTTTGGGATGCGAGAAATTAGGTAAAAATAAACAATCTGTCGAAAATTAATTGCAAAAATTTGCTAAATGTATAGTATATAAATTAAAACGGAGAATGTTAAATACGTAACAAATGAAATATTAAATTTGAATTACATAAATTAAAATTTTGATTAAATTGAAAATATTGAATACATTTAAATGTTGAATGAATACGAAATTTAAATATTGAATAATGTTAAAACTTTAATGGAGTCTCAACTAAATTTTGGTGCATGTTCGGGTAGTGTAACGGATATCAGCACGGAATATGAAATCGGCGAGCCGAATTCAAATTCTTCGGCTCACCTTTGCATAAATGTCCTTGGCCGTGTGTCTTCTATAGTATTGGGTGGCAAAAGCCCTAAAATGTTGCCCCTCTTCCTCCAGAATAGAAGAGCAATAACTGGGAATTCAAAATCAGTCGAAAGAGCGATAGGTTCCACCAGGCTATTTTACTCCAAAGACTCCCACTGATGCTACGACTGTAGTACATGTGGTAGCCCTACGACCTTGATGGATTACGAAATTCCTATGGAAACTACGATCTGGAATGCAAATCTATCATATTTTGACGAGAGATGCAGTAAATGAACAAATCTATCACAATATTTTGACGAGAGATGCAATAAATGAACAAATCTATCACAATATTTTGACGAGAGATGCAATAAATGAAAAAAATCTATCAATATTTTGACGAGAGATCCGCTAAAGAATAAAGGCGATAAAAATGTTGATGAGATACTGTAAAGATAAAGTTTTAATATATTTTGATGCGAAGGGCAATAAAGAACCAAGGCTCAATATGATCCATCATTGCGAAAATATTCATGAACAATTTATTAACTAAACTCTCCCCCTCTTATAAAAGTCAACTGCTCACAAGCCAGTTTGGTTTCACTCAAGGAAAGGATGTAATACTGGCTTATATGTCACCAAACATCTTTAGAAAATTGTATATCTATCCAATAAAAAACGATCTGTTGACCATACAGCAACGTATGGTCACACCAACAGTGATGTCCTCTTCCTACATTAGAAGTCGTTTACTAAAATATGACACCACTGCATATCTGCATCTTACATAACAATTAGTTTGGTCTATAAAGTCGTGCATGACTAGTGAAGACCACAACACCGAAGTACGACAAAGAGGAAATGAGAGTCAAATATTTTTAATTTCTTCCAAAATTATGCATTACGCATATATAAGCACAGATCAGTAAAGATGGGCACTGATCATCTAAGCATCCATAACATATCACAAACGGATCTACCAAAAGAAGACAACGATCCTGCTTCCCCTCCTGAGGGAAATGTACTGATGATGGGTGGGGGCGATATGCTGATGACATAGCTATTCATATTTGGAATAAGAATGAGTTTTTACAAAGAAATATTAAGATTCTCTAGCAAGTGATCCAAGAAATAGGACTCAAAATAAACCTTTCCAAAACAGAATCTACTATCTGGAATGCAAATAAAAGCAGTCATGCCACGAATCCATCGCAAATAAATACTAAATACTTCAAATATCACGGTGTATGGATCAGTTATAATAAATTTAGTAGAGGAGGTGAGAAAATTGAATATAGAACAGAACGTGCTGAATGTAGTTTCATTGTAAATTGCTAAACTTCATTGAACACATCGATCTAATAGAGGAACTTTATCAGTTCACAAAATCTTACATGTCTGGTGAGGGCCCTGATAAGGAAACATTTCAAACATCATCAGGTAATTGGAGCGCCAATCTATTTAAGCTTTTAGTAAACTATATGTGTATATACAAGCACAGATGTAAACAAATGGACACTGATCATTTAAGCACCCCATACCATATCACAAACGGAACTACTAATAGAAAACAGCGATCCCGCTTCCCTTCCCGAGGCCAATGTACTGATAATGAGGGGGATGATATGCTGATGACATAGTTATACATATTTGGAATAAAAATGACATTTTACAAAAAAAAAAATCAACATTCTCTACCAAGTGACCCAAGAATTAACACTCAAAATAAACCTTTCCAAAACAGAAGCTACTATCTGTAATGTAAATAAAAGCAGTGATGCCATATACTACGAATCCATCGCAGATATTCAAAATGTTGAATGCTAAACCCTCCAAATACATCGGTGTATGGTTCACTTATAACAAAATTAATATAGATAATTTTTAAGATTAGCCTGCGGTTGTACTAATTTTGCCCATCACGGCAGATTGCTAAAAACGAAAACATCAACCTGAAAACTTGAGTCATGTTCTTAAATAGCCTCGTAAGATCGAAACGTTAATATGGATGTCATGTATGACACCAGACCCGTTTAGAAATGTCTTCACTGTCAACCACATACAACCGTTTTCTCAGATCAATGATAAAAAATGGCTTCCAGCGAATGAAGACTGTAGGTCTTGGAGAGGATTGTCTTTCAAACCTCGTCGACTGGCGCTACAGAATCATTAACAAATAACTGTACCAAATGGCAGAAAAACCATCACATCAGAACTTTTAGGAGCGGCTAAAAATAAAATGAATGGCACATATTACTTGAAGAGAAAATAATCAAAAGGTTTGGGAAGAAAATCTCTATCACTACTGGAAAGAGCAATAACAGTTAATAGTCTTGAGAAACCTATTTTCCTGAAAAAAAATTTTAATGAAAAAATTTCCAACCGAAAGTAGCAATGGCTTCTCTGTCATTAAATGGCAAATATTTCCTTATAAGGAAACGGCTAAAATACTATACTTATTTACATCATTTACATTCTTACTATTGTCCTCATCTTTATTGTCGGGTGTCTGTCGAACTCTCTGCTTGCAGGGAGGAACCCTGACGAAGCTCCGCCGAAGGGTAGGGTTTCGTTGGGGGAGGTTGACGGAACTGGCCCCCCTCGGGGGGTTTGGATGGTTATTTATTTTTGGCTGAGCCTACGGGCTCGGAGATACCCACATTAAAAAGGCCTTGTGCCACATTCAATCCTCGTGGGTGGATTGATAAATACCATCTTTATTGTCGTGTTCACCACGTTTCGGCCGTTGTACGCTCCCGGCTTCTTCAGGTTATTGGAACTTCGAACCTAACCCTTCATTTCGTCCACCGGAGCAGATTTTACTAGTTTCACGTGTCATGTCTCTCTGAATGTCTCAAGAACACATGGCCCAGTGGATAAAAGCATTCGTTCGATCCAGTGATTTGACGCAAAGAATTGTGAGTTCGATACCTGGTTACGGCAGTGGTAAACAAAAACGTGGAGAGTTGAGTTAAAGGGAGATAAGATGATAAGATAGACCGAACAATGTAAATGATGTAAATAAACATCTGGAAAAGGCATGGCACGTGGAACTAGAACAGTCTACTTCCGGTGGACGAAATAAATTGTTCAGTTCGAAATTACAATCACCTGAAGAAGTTGAACAGGAAAAGTCGTGAACATAACAATAAAGATGAGGACAACAATCCAAACAATGCAAATAATTACAATCCCCGATCTCAGAAATATAAACACAGATATTACAGTTAGTATTTTATCTCCCACCACCACCGCCACAACGGTGGCCGAATATAGTACAAGGCTGGTTTAAAGCGGGGAGCCCAAGCACGTACTCATGGGCCAAGGCTAAAAATTGCCCAGTTCCCGCATCCAACTTCGCGCTGGTATCGATATTCCACCGAACTTTGGTTCAGTGAGGGAGGTACTGCTGCAGAGTTGGAATCCCCAGGATTAGGCATCCTCATTTATTTGTTGTGTTCTGCCCGAAGATAGAGACACCACTCAGCGATAAAATGCAGTTTGTCCGCCCGAAGGCAGATACTACGCTTTCTATTTACTTGCCGCCCACGCCGGCAGGATGTGACACAAGGTCAGCGTAATGCAAGAGCCCGAGCATATGCACCCGGCCCAGGTCCAAAATTTCCCCCAGCCCACTCAAGTATCCCGTTCGGTATCACTATCGAACCCTTCTCTTTAGCGTAATGAGATCAGTGCTGCCGTGGGCAATTGTTCCACATGACCGAGCACCTCTCAATATTTTCAGTTGCGCTATGTCAAAAAATTACCATTACGCATTAACGCTGTTATGGGAGTCTTTGGTTTCGCGAATAAAGATATGAAATTAATTTTTCTTGTACAGCTAGTGGCGATATGTAAATTGGTAATCGGTGCTTAAAATTCCTTTTTTTTACTTCGGTTAAGCTGAAAACGTACTTGATCATTTCCAATGGCTGCGGAAACTGCGAACTTTCTGGATAACTAATCATAATTTACGATCTTGAATCATGTGTCGGATTTAGTAGTATCCAAAGTTTTTGTTATGGCGAAACACACCTATTCTATAGTTAATAGAGTCTCCTACCTAATATAAGTAGGAGTAGTAAGAGAAACGAGGGTCAGTCACTGTCGAGCGACCGGCTGAACGGTTGAACTCTCTGCCTTCGGGCGGGGAGGAACCCGAAAGAGGCTACGCCGAAGAGCTGAGTCTCTTTCAGGGAGGTAAACCGACCCTGAACCCGTTTATACGGGTTCAATGGACATATTTCTGGCCGACCCCACGGGCTCGGAGATCCCACGTTAAACCGGCCTTGTGCCACATGATACCCTCGTGGTGGGGTGACTAAATACTAGTCGCTGTCGGACGACCGGCTGCACGGTTGAACTCTCTGCCTTCGGGCAGGGAGGAGCCCGAACAAGGCTACGCCGAAGGGCGGATTCTCGTTCGGGGTGGTAAACCGACCCTGAACCCGTTTATACGGGTTCAAAGGGTATATTTTGGGCCGAGCCCACTGGCTCGGAGATCCCACGTTAAACCGGCCTTCTGCCACATGATGCCCTCGTGGGGGGTGACTAAATATAGTCGATGTCGGACGACAGTAGAACGACAGTTAGTCAAATACAAAAGTAGTCAGCGACCACAACAAGATTGCTCTGCGTAATACCTATTATATCAAGTTCCTAACGTTTTGTACGTCGAACCTATTTAGGACCGATTTTGTTCGAATACAAGCCTCCACTGCGAAATAACTCCACAACAGTTTTTCAGTTTAAGAAATATTATCACCTATCGCATTTCCCTAAATAGTGCTGTAAGTAAACTACCACACATATATATCTAGCCACGTCACATTTTAAGGTTCGGTCTTCTATAAAGAGGCCTTGTAACTTTCATGTGATTTATGGGCAGTTCACTGAACAGTGAGTTAGTGTTCTAACCACTATATGTTACATGAGTGTATCTTTTGGTATATGACCTCGTTATTTATGACATTTACAATCTTGAATCTTAGTAACAAACTTTCTCCATTGCCCACTGAGAATAGTCAGTTGATAGAAACCTCCAAAACTGGCATCACTGGTGGGAATAGATGACCCAATATTCGATATCACATAAAGAAATTAGCCGCACATCAGCTTTGTAAACGTTTACATTTTACATTTTTGTATTTTATAAGACGCTTATTTCTACAGACGTGATCTATTTGTTTTGGACAGTCAGTTATCTATCGCTTTGTCTATATTGATATTAGAAATTGGCGCTGGCCTGAGGTTCTTCTACAAAGATATACAAACACTTGCTTTCACACGCCCATAAGCAGACTGCTCATTTTCCTCCGACACACACCAGTTCGCAATTAAAATTGAACATTAATGTTTCTTCGCTTATTTTTTCTTCCTTACTCGCTTATTTTTCTCTTCTTTTTTATTTTGTTTTCCTCGCATATTTTTCCACACTTTTTTCTTGCATTAATCGCTTATTTTTTTCCTCTTTTTATTCTTGCTTTCCTCGATTATTAGAACCTATCTTATTTTCTTGATTTCTAACTTATTTTTCCTCTCTTTTTTTCTTGCTTTTCTCGTTTATTTTTTTCTCATTTTTTCTTTGTTTCTCGATTTTTTCTTGCTTTTCTCAATTATTTTTCCTTTCTTTTTCTTTTTTCCTCTATTTTTTTCCATTTTTCTTTTTTGCTATCCTTGCTTATTTTTTTCTCTTTTTCTCTTATGTTCCTTGCTTATTTTTCTCTTTCTCTTACTTCCCGCGCTTATTTTTCCTCTTTTTCTCTTACTTCCCGCGCTTATTTTTCCTCTTTTTCTCTTACTTCCCTCGCTTATTTCTTCTCTTTCTCTTACTTACCTCGCTTATTTTTTATCTTTTTTCTTGCTTTATTCGCATATTTCCCCCACTCTTTTTTCTTGTTTTCCTGACTTATTTCGACCACTCTTTCGTTTTTACTTACCTCGATTATTGTTCCTTTCATTTTTTTCTTGCTTTCTTCTTTTATTTTCTCCTTTTCTTTTTGTTTTCTTTCCTTTTCCCCCATCTTATTTGCTTTCTTTACTCGCTTATTTTGTTCTCTGTTTTCTTCTTGCTTTTCTCGATTATTTCTTCTATCTTTTTTTCTTGCTTTCTTCGTTTATTTTATTTTGTTCCTTATCCCGTTCCCCTAAATGATCATCCTTCTTTCCTTCCATCGACAACAAAATATACACTTGTTGCATAAAGCTTTTCTGGCTATTCTCTTATCAATAGAGAAGTGCTTGTGCATTTTCTGGAAAAAACACACTGAAAGAGCATTTCTATCCTTGCCTTCTATTCATTTAAGTCACGAATAGTTTCTGTTTTGGAACCAATTGTAATGGCGAATGTATAACCGTAATTATTTATTGTATATGACAGTTCAGAATAAATTTGGAATATACAATTATACCCTAGTTTTTGCATGAAAACGTGCACTGTAAATTGAAGAATAATCCTCACATAACAGAGCTACAACTGAACCACACCTCGTACTACACACCCACCACAACTGAGCTACAACTGCTCCACACCGCGTTCTACACACCTTCATTGAATCAGGAGAGTAGTGAGAGGGAGCAATCGCAATAAGTTCTCAACTAGGAATTACGAGTACGTTTTAAATGTTGGGGATAACAAAACAACCCATGTGACTAAAATAGCAGTAATTGTTTTTTTTATGTGTGTGTGTGTCTTGAACTGAAATGTGTACTTTTGAGTACACATGATTCGTTTATAAAGGGTGTTCCAATAAATTCGACCGATTTTAAATGTCAATTAATTTTAAGCGTCTTATGATTTTCTTTCAGATTTGGCAGACATTCGGACGATATTACTTTTTAGACATAAGTGCCATGACTTAAATAACATGATCCAATAGAGAAATAAGTAGATCTTCACCAATAGCATTGATTTATTTATTGCTGACTTTGATCCGTCTTAATGAAACACCCTTATATATAATCCGTTTTAATGAAACACCTTTTATAAGTTAACAGATATTAGGTCGATTCATAAGTAATTTCTGACTTAGGGAACAAATTGTAATGACCAATTTATCATCCTAACTACTAATCATGTGGCAGTTAGGAATAAATTTAAAGTTCACAAACATACTTTAATCTCTGCATGGCAGCGTACACAGCGAGTTAAAGAATATTCTTCCCATAATGTTATGGGTGTCCAAGAAAGGGTATAAGGTTATGGAACATCGAGAAAAATATGTCGTGTTTACAGTCAGTTACGTATTCGCCGCTCAATTCTCCGGCGAATACGTAATTGGTTTGTAAAGTTTCGTTCGGGAGAAACGTCGTTAAAAGATGGACCCTGACCGGGCACCGTTCATCGTACTTTGCTAAAGCCCTGAAGTCATTAGTGTAAAGTATTTCAAAGCAACATACACAGGAATTAGCAAACATATTAAACAAATGACAATTTTCCATATGCCGACACTTAGAAAAGATATGTAAAATCCACAAACTGCATATTTGCATTCTACAGAACGAAAAGAACAAGTGGTTAAGTCTGGTGCTACTGCTATATATTTAGAGATTCTTGATAAAATCCAAAGAAGAATCTGCAATGTTATTGCACCTGACCTGGCATCTCGGCTTCTGTCCCTTTCTCACTATCGAAATCTTTTTCATCATCGTTCCTTTATCTTATCACTATTCATTTTTTTCTTTTTTTCTTCATTATTCTCCTCTAAATTTTCTTCTTTGTTTTATGTCTTTCAGTTTTTCTTCCACTTTTTTTCCACTTTTTTCTATCACTTTATGTACCTCTCTCTTACTCTTCTCTCTTTAGGCTTACATCTCCCTCTTTCTCTCTGTCTGTCTGTCTGTCTCTCTCTTACTCTTGTCTTTTGTTTTCTCTCTATCCCTCTTTCTTACTATTTTCCATCGCTTTCTCTCCTTCACGATTTCTCTTCTCACTTTCGCTATCCCCCCTCTCTCTCTCTCTCTTTCTCTCTCTCTCTTACTCTTGTACTATAGTGTTACTGACTAACGGCAAGTAGTATGCACTCAACTGCCTCATGGGTGATAGCTGTAGCTATTTATGGTCTTTGTGACTCCATTAGTTAATGAGTCATCTCATCTCCCTGTACCCAAGAGGGTTTTTCTCCTTTTATTTTCCCTGGTACTTCTGGGAGCTTTTGTCACCTCACTATCACCACCACCTCTCAAAGAAGAGATTTCCTAGATAAGGGTAGATCGTGATCTTTTACTTTTTTTTTTCTTTTTCTTATGATTGTCTCCTCTAACGATTGTTCATCTTCAGGGTCTATCTTACTCTCGATTTCCCTGTCATCTTTGTCTGCCGTTGACTTAACACTCTCGCCTTTAATACTTTCCCTCTATACATATTTCCATCGCTGTTGTGTTGCAGTCTAACTTGGTCTGCATATCTCATTTACATTTTTTCTATTATTATAGTGTTCTGTCCATTTTGCATTATGAATCTTACCTCTTATAAAATAGATTCACTATTCTTTTTATACCACAGTTTTTCGTTAGTGGCATAAGACATAGTCAATGGAACTCTGATTTGTCTACCCATAAGGACGGGCGGGATTTTCTGTCGTTTAGCATGTAGTATTGTTCTATAGCTTAGCATCAATCTATGTTTCGATCTTTTCTTTCGGTTGTACACATATATTTAATCCATCTTTTTTAGGTTGGTGCAAAAATAATGTCGCGAGAAAACGACATTATTTTTGCACTACTGGCTTACTACTTACTACTGGCTTTTTGCCAGAACAGCTTTTAAATATTCAAATGCCACGTTCTTTATGTCGTCTGTAGAAATTTATAAGTCCTAAGAAAGATTCCAATTCCTTTTTGTTCTTAGGTTCTTCAAATTTTAAGATTTTGTCAATTAACGATTGGCCTGGTGATAAACCTTCGTTACATATGGAATATCTCAAATAATTTATGTTTTCTTTAGTGTTGGGCACACATTTTTTCATTAATTGTTAATCCAGCATTTTTAACTTATTCAAAAACCTACTGGTTTTACATTTTAGTTCTTCGTCGTTAATAGCACCAACACAATATCACCCTTGTAGAATATTGTATTTTTTTTACATCGCTACCAATAATTTTCTCTATAGCCCTTTGAAAAATTGCACATGCGGTTTTAATCTTATATGGCATTCTTTTTTATCTTAACAAGCCTATTAGCGTGCTTATTTCTGTGTCTTTTTTAAAGTCTTCGAGATAGGTATTTGATGGTAGGACGACTTTAGTTCAATTTTAAAGAATATTTTCAAACCCGCAAGGGAATTGAAAGCCCATGTGCACTTTTAAAAAATTATAACTTTATTTGTTTTAGAAATAATTTGTAAACAGTTTAATGTACCTAGTTTGAAGTATAGCTAAAATAACTAATGTGATTTCAGGCATTATTGTAAATCAGCTAGCAAATGTTTTCCGTGAACTGCAAAATAATATTACCCTTTGTATTGCTAATAATGGAAACTTAAATAAAATTTCAATATAACCTTAAAAAATATAGATTTGCTTCTTTCTAAATCTTTTTACAAATTATTTTTATCGCAAATACAAATAAAGTTATAATTTTTTAAAGTACACACGAACTTTATGGACACCTTGTATTTTGTGGTTTGCACTTATTTTGTAGTCACCACAAATGCGCAAATCCCCATCAAAAAATTACTAAGCGGGGAGGCCTATTTGTCCCCCCCCCCCTGGCGGAACTCGTTTAAGTAGATCTTGTTCCAGTAATTGTTTTAGTTTTTTCACAGTTATTGGTAGTAGATGGCCTGGCACTTTTTTTGTTTGAAAATGTGAGGGAGAGAAATTTTCCTTTAGTCTTAATTTTGCTTCGTAGTTTTTTCTGCCTTTACTTTGTTTACTAATTTTATCGAACTTATGCTCAATACATCATTTCCTATTAGACCATGATTCTTTTCACAGTTTGCCATGATAATTGGTAATACGTCAAGCTTATTTTTTTAGTTTTACGTAGGCTTCAGAGTAGCCTTACGTTTTTATCACAGTTTCGTCAAAATGATTCAATTGAATATCGCTTTTTGTCTTGGTTTTCCTAATTTCTTCCAGAAAATTCTAGGGTCAGCGTCACTTCACTTCCTTTATCTAGTTGCATGTCCAATAAAATATTAATTATTCGAATTTTTAATAACCCTTTTACTTTTTCTTTTCAATGAAAAGACGCCCATGCTTACCGTAATTCCCCATGTATAATACGCATTTTTCTAAAAAATAATTAGCAAAATCAAGGGTGCGTATTACGTACAGCTACAAAAAATCTTTTAAAATTGCCGTAAAATAAAATAAGAATTATTATAAAATTAAATTAGAATATTATTCTATGTTTAAAACCATTTTCTTTAAATAAGATTAAGAAAAGGCTACCCGTAATTAAATTGGAGAGGTATTATTTATAGGGTTTAATTACCAAACAATGGGTGCGTATTATACGTGAGTAGAAACATTTTCCCACACTTTCAGCACAATTTTAGGTGTGCTTATTATGGATGGAGGCGTATTATACATTGCAGTATTTCATATTCATTTCGTTGAACCGTCTCTACGTTTTTCTTTTTGTTTGTACGTTTAAAATGATTCATTTTGAAACACTTTTCGGGCATTTTTGTTTTTCTCTTTGATGTCGATATCCAGAAAAGGTATGCATTGTTCTGTCCTTTTTTTTCTTTATCGCGTATGTGTCGATTTCCTCTATCGGATCTGTAAGTTTCGTTCTATTAAATTTTTGAATTAATTCTTGTTGCCGAATAAATTCGACACACTGTTCTAGTGACAACTTTCCCAGTTGTAAATGCATTAGAATCATTTGCTGATATTCCTCATTTTGAAGGCCGTTTACCAATTTCATTTGGATCAAGTCCTCTTCCGAACCCAGTTTCTCAAATTCACAATATTCAGTGGCCTGTTTAAACGAAGAAAATATTCAGTAACTGGTTCATTCACTTTTTGATAAATATTCATGAATTTAGCTCTCTCTGCATTCACTAGTTGTTTCTTGTGTGCTGTATTTTCACTATTAGTTGACTTATATCATCAAACGTCATTTTCTTCAACTGTCTTGGGTGTGCAATTGCTGATATTTTATAATGGCCTCACTACCAGCAGTTGCCAATAAGAAATCAGTTATTTAGTTTTCTCCTCCAACAGAGTTGAAATCCTCAACTTTTTTGTTCTAGCTTTAGCTGCGCGTATCCAAAGCCACGCTTGTGCGTATTTATAATTATCAAGTGGTAATTGTTCATTCGTTTTTTTTTATATCGCCGACGCCTTTGTAGTGTAGTGTTACTGATTCATGGGAAGTAGTAGGAACTCAAATGCCTCATGGGTAATAGCTGTAGCTATTTATAGTCTTTGTGACTTCATATGTAAATGAGTCACCTCACTTGTCTTTCGTTTTTTTCTCCACCTCCTCTTTTTTACTCTTTTCCTACGTTTTCTCTCCCTCTCTTTTCTCTTTCGCTCTCCATCCCTCTGTCTTTCTTACTCTTGCCTTTCGCTTTCTATCCTTCCTTCTTTCTTGCTCTTTTCATTCGCTTTATCTCCCTATCTCTTATCTCTTTTGCTCTCTATCCCCTTCTTTCGCTTTCTCTCGACTCCCTCTTTGTTCCTTCAATTTCTCTCCCTCTCTCTTTCTCTTCTCTTTCGCTCTCATGTTGATGAAATTTCTTTCTCTCGCGTGGTCATGTATGACGTCATAAAGCCGCATTGCGAATTTACAATCTGCGTCTATTATTCCGCTACCGTTGCTGCCGCATAGAAAACTTCTGTGTAAACATAACAGGATGTCATCTTTGATAGTGAGCATCTCTGTTTTAATGTCCATAAAACCACACTGGTGATGGGTCATCATGTGAGCTAAAAGGTTCGATCGATGAGTAGCATAAACAATATCCAAATGTTGGACAATTTTTGTCTTTATTTTCACCAGAAACTACGAAGCTTAGAACGGCTCCTGATCAAGCATAATAGACATTCGTTGTCTGTTATATTTAACAATATACGTTTGAATAATGATCTGCTGCCCCAATACACTATATATATATATATATATATATATATATATATATATATATATATATATATAGAGAGAGAGAGAGAGAGAGAGGGAGAAGACAGACAGACAAACTTTCTCATCAGTGTGACTAGACATCTGATTACCTCAAGCCGGAATCGAAATCCGGAGATTCTACCCCTAAGCCATTGGCGCACGGCAGGGATGAAGGCGAATTTAGACGTATTTATTTTTAGATAAACACGACAGTAATTGGAGAACTCGATTCGTCTGAACGAAGAGTCTTCCATCAGCAGCAGTAATAGTCAATGTTTACAAAAGCACTTTTTCCCCGAGAGCTCAACCGAAATAATTTGTGTGTATATATATATATATATATATATATATATATATATATATATATATATATATAAGATGGTATTGAAATGTTCTCGGTCTGATCAACTTACATATGTTACCAAATGAACGAACATTAGAAATTCAATAATACATGATGTTGCCAAACCGAATCATTAACCTTATAATTCAAGTCATGTTTTTAAATAGCTTCTTCAGGTCAAAATGAATCTCATATGGATACCATGCAAGGCGCCAGACTCATTCAGAAATATCTAAACTGTCAGCTGTATGCCACAACTTCTAATGATCAATGATTAAAAATAACTTGGATCCAATGAAATCTGCAGGTCGTAGCGAGGTCCAATATTCTTCGAACATTGAGGGTTAACTTTACAGAATCACAAACCAAAGAACTGTACCAAATAACAGAAACGACATCACTTGATTTTCAAGCGAAACAGCAACTAAATGGCTATTACTTGAACCTCAAAGAGAAAATAATGACATAATTAGGACGTTGACATTCCACACTACTTCAGATAAAAGGTTAGGAAGGAAACACTAGTCAATACAAGAAAGAACAGATATTGGACTTTGGAAACCTATTTTTATGAAAAATTGTTTTAAGAGAAGAATTATATGAATCTGAAACGACGGCAGCTTTGGCTTGTTGGTCAATGAATGCCGAATGGTTCCCGTTACCAG
>OZ010583.1:111435245-111455245 GCA_963932145.1 Acanthosepion lycidas | reverse complement strand
TCGTTGACATTACAAAATAAGTTATTGCTAGATTGCTGTTGATGTTCTCTTTTTCCCGGATCCGTGGCGGGACATCTCAGATAATTGAACTATTTCAGATAAATGTGAATATCTAATAACTTGTTAGAGACTCAGGCACCCAGGGAACTTCACCGCTCACGGTAAACTTGTATGTGTGTGCCCGTGTGTGTGTACGTTTTCATACTAAATATGTTCGATTCTATAAGTATATGAAAAAAGAGGGTTCTAAATTTTTCTTAAGGCTTTTAAACGACGCACTTCCGATTCCCAAAATAATAAAGCCTCTTCCTCGATTCTCTTGGCATTTTGCGAGAAAAAAAGTCACAGGTAAATTTTGTATCAAATTAGTAATTGAATAGACGAAATAAAAAGGTGTCGGTGATGATTAAAGACGCGTGCCAAATTAACTATTTATGAAATTAAATAACCACTAATTAATTACTTAAATTAATTATTACAGTTCTCTTGAAACCAAAATTAGGTTCGTTTAAAATAACCAATCAAATCATAAGCTGATGCAGATGTAATCGCTAAGAGATCTGGGGGTCTTCAGAGGGTGTGAAATGTTGAAAATTTATAGCAAGGGTAATTACGCTCGAAGGACCTATTGAAAGCAAAAGAGACAGAAGAAAGCAGAACATGAAGGAGTTTGCATAAATGGTTGACAGAACATGAATTAGAGAATAAAGCAAAAAGAGAAATTTTACTAAAGCTTACAAAGGACAGACAATTCCTTGGTGTCGGCTGACCAGCGATTATTGAATCTGGTCCTGCTCGAAAACAAGTCCGGAGAGACCAGTAAGATTCTTTCGGAACCACGTCATCGGATAGAAACCAAGTACTAGACAGCAAACTCGATTCAGAAAGCTTCTGAGCCCTTCGTACCACTGCCACAATATATATATATATATATATATATATATATATATATATATATATATATATATATATAATTATTTATTTAAAAATATGATTCCATCGCTACATAAGAGTTCTCGTGTTTTAAAACAAGAGCCGAAAACTTCACTATAATTATTTGAATTAAATTGAATTAAAGTACGAAGCTCTGTTCCATCTTCAAGCGAAATTATTTTTTGAATAACTAATTCTTGAAATTTACGCGTTTTATAAGCATATTCATTATTAAAATTACTATGCTAATGGCTAGAGCAATTATTAAAAAAAAGGTGGGGGCGTAAGGGTTAATAATTTGTATCAATATCTCAGTTACATTCAAAGAGATCAAGTCAGGGTAAGGTTGGGGTTTCTAAATTTAAAGCGGAAGATGACATCATCTAGCCGGGTTAAGTGTCTATGGAGATTTATTTATTTTTTTTTTTTTAATTTAATTTAATTTTTTTTCCCTGAAAGGGTTTTGTGCATATAAAAAAAACTGTCATAATTCGCTTACATTTGATTTTTGACGACTTCATTCTGAGTTCTTTCCTATTTTCTATATATTTTCACACACACACACACACACACACACACACACACACATATATATATATATATATATATATGAAGAACGTATAAACATAAAAAATGTCTTACATATATATATATGTGTGTGTGTGTGTTTGTGAATGTGTGTTGTTGAACAAGACTGACAAAGTACTTTACTTCGTTGAGTATGTTCAAGCTTCAAAAAGGTTACTGCTGATACTGAGGAAAGTGATGGGTCCGTAGTGGGAGGGGGACGATCGCTTATCCGGCTTCATCTTGAAAACACGGCATACGCTTGACACCTTCCACAATACTGGGCATACTTTGAAATTATGAATATGAGTACGATTAGTAACTTTTATACTGTCTGCAGTAGTACTTAAATAAGATTTATTATATTAGCACAAGAAAAAAATAGAAAAAACACTAAAAGCTTCTTGTCAGTTTCATTCAACGAAATACACACACACACACACACACACACATACACACACACACACACACATATATATATATATAGCACACTCCTCTCCGGCATTTTAAACAGGAGTACAGATTTATTCTTGTTTCCTGTTTGGGATTGGGTTTCCGGTTCCTTCTAAAATATTCTAATTCTCTTTCTCTCCTAGTAGCTCTTGGCATCTTAGTGGCATTATCGCCTTTCTTATTGATTAATGCATACACAAACGCAAGCACACACACACACCCATACATATATATATATATATATATATATATATATATATATATAAATGGTAGTACTCGTTTGGGAAAACCTGGGATAGCTCAAATTACAGTAGAACAAATCGGTACCCGAGGAAAAATGGGAAATAAAAAAAAGAAAGAACCAAGAACATTAAAATAAAGCGAAAACAATCGTCAAGTGTTTAAGCTCTAAATCCAAAGAAAAAAAAAACAAGACGAGTAAAAAGACAAGGACGTAGGGTGCAGAATACGCTAAGTAGAACGATAAACAGGGTAAAGCCTGAAGATTCGTTTAGGTGAAACCTAGGTAGGTTTGCCTGGCTCTTTATAACAGTGGATATTGAGGTCAACACCCCGTGGCGACAGTCTGTTTCATGCTTAAGCGCAATCGTCCGGCGTTTAAACATGACACAGACTGTTGCCTCTGTTGACTTCAATGTCTACTGTTATATTTACATTCGTTCTGTCCACAACATTGAGAAAATTAACACATAAATATAGCATACATTAAAACTATATTTTTACCAGATAGATAGATAGATAGACTTATATTTTGCTGAACAAGACTAGCAAGGAACTTTTTTTTTTAATAATTTTTTAATGTTTTTCTTGTATGCGTTTAAATGTTTTCTTTTCCCGGACTTAAAAGTAAAAACTGCCACAAAGTTTGCTGAATCCGAACGCTTTCGTCTGAAGTATTCATTGTCTTCAAGGATTTTTATTGCACCTTTATAATAAATAGTATGTAAGTGCTATTCTAGACGGTATCATGTTGATTGATTGATTTGCTTTTTACGGCTTATCAATCTGTTGTAGGTTATTCAAATTCGAAATATATTTTGGATTCTAAAGACGGTATAAAAGTTGTTGAAGATACACATATTCTTACTTTCGAAAAAGGCAAGACTATTGTAGCCGTGTTTATAATTGATGTTAAGGGTTATTTTTCTCTTGTTTACTTTTATTATTATTATTATTATTATTATTATTATTATTATTATTATTAGGGCTACCATCAATTTTAAACGCATTTCCCAGCTGCGGGTATGTATCACATCCGTGTTCCCGGTGTGTATGTTATCTATCGAGTTTGGTACAATTCCATACTGGTTTAAATATAGGTACCTCCACGAAATCGCTAAAAAAGAGCATAGTTTGATGAAAAAGACGCCAACCTTGCCGAAAACAAAATTTTATCATCTAAATGCTTATGTTATTGTTAAGAGGAAAGACTAAAGTTTTTTTTTAATTATTTTAAAACAATTTTCCTTCTTTTTAGAACATTCTAAATTTTGATTAAAAATACCTTGTTTCTCTTTGTATCAGCGGAACTAGTAAATAGCATAGGCAACTTTTAGCACGTTTTTATTTTGGTATGACACATTAATTTGGAAAATCTTGCAAAAATATAAATAACTTTTGGATGTTAATGAAACTATTCATAGATGATCGAAATTATTATAAATATGTTTTTTTTATTAAAGTCATGGCAGAAATATTTTTTTTATATTTATTACCCCTCCCATAACTAATTTTATGAAAACGCTAGAAATTCGGTCGAGTCTAGTTTAATGATTACAATAGCTAAAAAGCACAAGGCTTTGAGGAATGCAAATTATGTTTTTTTGTTTTTAATTGGACCCCCCCCCCACCTGAAAATCAGCTCTGAATTGTAACATACAAAACTCAATAAAACAAAGATATTATTAAATTTCAAATGCTTTTATTTGCTTTTAGTTGTTTTTATGAATATGGACAATATTTTCTGAAAGCAAAAATTTTTTCGATGAAAAATGAATTTTTAATACAATTAATTATTATTTCTTAATTATATTAGATTTTTACATTTAATTTTTTAAAATATTATAAAATTAGTTAAAAGCCGCATCAGGTTTTCTTAAGTCTCCTTATAAGATAGATCTTTTTTTAGCGCGTTGTAAATTGTATCATTTTGACTAATCAGAAGATCCGCAGTAATTAAGAAATGTAATTTTGTGTTTATCATCGGGCTGAAATTATAAAGTACGGAAGACCAACCAGAATATAATTAAGTTGCGTTATTTGAGTTAAGCATTGTTCTCCGCTGTTAAGGCCATTACTTTTGCGAAACACGTGTGGAGAAGTTAATTTGATGTTTCAATTTCAACTGAGAAGTGTACCTATAAGTATCAGTATCATCTTATGAAATTTATATGATCTTATTTTTATATTAATCTCAGTTATGACATTTTTCCATAAATGAAATATCAAAATTAATAATAAAATGAATGGAAATACAAATAACACAGTAAAATGTAATAAATGTACATAAAATTATAGTATTTTTTGTACACTTCTGATAAAATTTCATAAATTAATTAGATACCTTTCTTATGAAATATGAAATTTAATCTCACTCTTAAGAGTCTTATTTTAATTTCTTTATAATATATTTTCCATAAAGCATCGTAAATGTAAAGGTGAAATCTAAGTACAAAAAAAAAATTAGAGCGCTGAAACTTTTCCTTAAAAATAACGAGGTAAATAATTTATTCACTTAAATGTAAATTATTTCACTTTTCTCCTTCCGTAGAACAAATTAGCCTCACGGAATCCGTCAATATGTCATTCATCACCTGTCAAGTGACGCGAAAGTTTATGACCTGCTTTGTTTTATTTTCAAATTACATCTTTTCGGCGCAGAAGTTAAGCTTGGTTCAAAATATTTTAAATAAACATTATAATTTCTGATTTTCTTAAAATAAGTTTTGAAAAAAAGATAATTGGTATTTAAAAAAATTTCAAAGTGAGATTTTCAGTTTTTTTTTATAAAATGGAAAAAAAATGGTCAAATTTGCTGACTCAAAAAAAACAAGATTTTTAACGAAAATTTCGGACGTGCTAGGAACGATTAAAAAAATACCCCCCAAATACCTTGATCTTTCCTCTTAATAATAACATAAACATTTAGACGATAAAATTTTGTTTTCATCAAGTTTGGCGTCTTTTTCATAACGCTATGCTCTTTTTTTTAGCGATCTCGTGGAGGTACCTATTTAAATATGACCGTATGGAGCTCTGGTCAGAGAGATGTAGCATTAGTCGTCTTGACAGACTAGTGCTGAAAGCGCTTGATATGAATTCAAATAAAACATAAAGATACTAAACAAATTACACTGTCAGTTTATTTCTAAACGAAACGTGTATGTGTATTAATAAGTAATGAAATTAAGGGTTTTTTTGTCTAATTTTTTATAATAAGGACTGCCATCACGTTTCAGTGCTTTTTACAGTTGGAAGCACATGCCATATTAGCCTTCACAAGAAACAAGACTTTTTACTGGATGTTAGCATCAGCCATACTGACTAAAGTCAAAAGATAAAGATTAGAAAGAAAAACTAAAGAATGGAGATCATCATGTTATTGACAAAAGTTCAGATCAGCTCCATTTTTTAGTTCTGCAAGTTCAAACTTTTTTCAGTCAGAACACTTGACGCTATGTCCACGGAGTCGAATCACTCTTATTTTCCCCATATTCTACACGTAAGGAAAGGAGACAGTTTCATTCATTCTTTTCCTTAGACCTCTCACACTTAAAGTCCACTTTCCACGTCGTTATGTCAATGTATTTTCGTTCGGTTTGTTTCAACATGCATATAAACACGCACACGCACACGCACAAATTATTCACACATACACAAATACTAATACACACGTACCGTTTCTTACGCGCACAGACACGAATACGCAACCTTTTCCTTGAGAAATAAACTTCTTTTTACCTACCTTTCTAATTTGGTAAAATTCTCATTGATTTACAATAGTAATTATTGTTCGTTGTTAGAAACTTCCCGAAGACAATTTGTAACTACCAATTGGTAATGGTTGAAGGCACAACTCTAATTGGCGGTCACACGTTGCAGAAAAGACAAACAAATCCAGGGCTATGTTGACATGAAAACAACTATGAATATTACTGGTGTCACTTGGGACTTGAGTAGATTTAGAGAAAAAAAAGAAGAATACTAATTCAAGGTAGGGAGCTTGCATCAGTTATTGTTACAGTAACAACCAGTCACCGTAAGATTATCGCAATTCTCCCAGAGGTTAGTTAGTGGAAATATAAGACGTATTCCAGACCTTCTGTGAATCCTGGCGTGCCACTTTCTTTTAGATATTTGGCTGTCAGATATGGGTAGGAGCTGCCGAGTCTTCGCTTTCTACTCAAAATCCAAAAGTGTTCGTGTGGCTGACGATTGATTTTCCACCTTAAAATTCCCTTTCTCGCAGACGAGACGTCACAAGCCCTTCGACGCTCTTTCACTATTTCTATGAAGTGTTCAGATGAACTAAACTCCATAATACCAATTTTCATTTTTACATTTCCAACAATACATTTTTGAAAAAAAAATATCACCAGCAATAACAATCTTGTTGGCATTAAATAATCCATTGAGGTTCATATGCCGTAAAACAAACCAAATCAAACCTAACAACAATCTCACTAAGTGGCCCTCTATCTTAAGTTGGCCTTGTACTATCTATTAGGTTAACTATCAGTATTTTTAAAAATATCTATTTTCATGCAGCTATCGATCCTTGTATTATGGGATCTTTAGTAAACATAAAAAGTATGGAGCAATTCTTTGTGGAGTTATAACTCTCACGGATTAGTATACATCAAGATGCCTTATACATGTCGCGTCAGAAATAGCTCCCATATAAACCTCCTCCGTCCTGGGTAAGACGACAAACTATTAGGTTGGTGCAAAAATAATGTCGTTTTCTCACATATGTTAATATGTAATGAAACGACATTATTTTTGCACCAACCTAATACATCCATCTGCAAGGCCACTGATCAGGAGATCATGAGGAGCGTTGAACCATCTTTTAATTGTCGGTGTTCTCAGGTCCACCCTGACCCGGGGTTGTAACACCTGTCAGGGTTCCAGCTTTAGGCAAATAGTTAACCCCCAAACTGGGGTAAAAATAGGAAAAAACTTGGAAAAAATATTACCAGCAATACATTTTTGAAAAAAGAAATATTACCAGGAATACATTTTTGGGAAAATATTACCAGAAATACTTTTTGAAAAAATAGTATCAACAATAAAAATCTTGTCGGTGTTCGTGTGGGTGATGATTGATTTTCCACCTTAAAATTCCCTTTCTCACAGACGAGACGTCACAAGCCCTTCGACGTTCTTTCGCTATTTCTATGAAGTGTTCGGATGAACTACACTCCATAATACCACCAGTTCTAACCTTTACGGCTAATATCTGCCATGCCACCCAAATTGTAGACAACCGCCTTCTTTCTCTTCGTATTCCTTTAGGGATATGTAAGTTTCACTCGAGCAACTTCTTCCCACATACCCCCGCCTTGTGGAACCGACTTGCAAGAGGATGCTTCCTCGATCACTACAACCATAACATGTTCAAGTCTAGGATTAGCCGTATCTTATCATCCACATATTCCCGTAAACGTCTCTTCTTAAGCTGTAACACTCTACCTCGAGTGGATCTTGGGCCTTGTTCTGAGTGAACATTATTCTAAACAGAAATGTTTCCCCGATCTCTGCAATCTACAAATCGGTTCATGACTAGGATTAACTGTTATCTTCCACATATATCCGCATAAGTTGTGCCTCTTACACTGTAATACTCTACCTCGAGTGTCCCTCTGGTCTTATACTGGTTGAAAGTCATTGTAAAAAAAAAAAGAAAAAGAAAGACCAGGTAAAATTTCTAAGCTGGAAATTTGTCCTTGATATTGAATGAAAGAATCGACAAAAACACTTGGGTTGGAATGATAATCGCGAGGAATTTTTATAAGCTAATTTTGGAATTTTGATGAAAATTTTTTCTTGGTATAGGGTGCGGCATAAACCTCCCACATATATCTCCCTGAAATACCTATCACATAATGGTAAAACATTAATGGCATAGTATCTTTATCTAATGTCTTAACATTATGTGGAATGTATTTCTGGGAGATTTATTGCTTAGTTTGGTTTGATTTCATTTATTTTGTTCTATGGCATATCAACCGCAATGGGTTATTTAATGCCGACAAGATTTTTTTATTGCTGATACTATTTTTTCAAAAAGTATTTCTCGTAATATTTTCCCCCAAATGTATTGCTGGTAATATTTATTTTTTCAAAAGATGTATTGCTGGTAATATTTTTTCCAAAAAATTATTGATAGTAATAATGTATTTCTGGTAATAAATTTTTTTCGAAAATTTATTGTTGGTAATAATTTTTTACAAAAATGTATTGCTGGTATTAAAACCTATTTTTACACGTTTTGACCCCAGTTTGAGGGTTAACTATTTGCCTATAGCTGGGACCCTGATAGGTTCTACAACCCTGGGTCAGGGTGGATTTGGGAACACCGGCAATTAAAAGGTCGTTCCACTCTCTTCAAAATCACCTGATCAGAGGCCTTGCTGTTGGATGTAGTTTATCGTCTTACCCATGACGGAGGAGGTTTATATGGGAGCCTATATCTGACACAACATGTATAAGGCATCTTGATGTATACTAATCCGTGAGAGTTATAACTCCACAAAGTGCTCCATACTTTTTATGTATACTAAAGTTCGTACAATACAAGGATCGATAGTCGCATGAATATAAATATTTTTAATTAACCTAATAACCTAATAGATGACACACGGCCAACTCACTGATTGAGTATCTGTCTATATTTCTGAGATGAGGTATTATGCACATTATTTACATTATTCGGGCTATTGTCCTCATCTTTGTCACCATATTTATTACAACGTTTCGGCCTTTCAGTATCTGTCTATATTTCTGAGATGAGGTATCATGCACATTATTTACATTATTCGGGCTATTGTCCTCATCTTTGTCACCATATTTATTACAACGTTTCGGCCTTTCAGTATCTGTCTATATTTCTGAGATGAGGTATCATGCACATTATTTACATTATTCGGGCTATTGTCCTCATCTTTGTCACCATATTTATTACAACGTTTCGGCCTTTCAGTATCTGTCTATATTTCTGAGATGAGGTATTATGCACATTATTTACATTATTCGGGCTATTGTCCTCATCTTTGTCACCATATTTATTACAACGTTTCGGCCTTTCAGTATCTGTCTATATTTCTGAGATGAGGTATTATGCACATTATTTACATTATTCGGGCTATTGTCCTCATCTTTGTCACCATATTTATTACAACGTTTCGGCCTTTCAGTATCTGTCTATATTTCTGAGATGAGGTATTATGCACATTATTTACATTATTCGGGCTATTGTCCTCATCTTTGTCACCATATTTATTACAACGTTTCGGCCTTTCAGTATCTGTCTATATTTCTGAGATGAGGTATTATGCACATTATTTACATTATTCGGGCTATTGTCCTCATCTTTGTCACCATATTTATTACAACGTTTCGGCCTTTCAGTATCTGTCTATATTTCTGAGATGAGGTATCATGCACATTATTTACATTATTCGGGCTATTGTCCTCATCTTTGTCACCATATTTATTACAACGTTTCGGCCTTTCAGTATCTGTCTATATTTCTGAGATGAGGTATCATGCACATTATTTACATTATTCGGGCTATTGTCCTCATCTTTGTCACCATATTTATTACAACGTTTCGGCCTTTCAGTATCTGTCTATATTTCTGAGATGAGGTATCATGCACATTATTTACATTATTCGGGCTATTGTCCTCATCTTTGTCACCATATTTATTACAACGTTTCGGCCTTTCAGTATCTGTCTATATTTCTGAGATGAGGTATTATGCACATTATTTACATTATTCGGGCTATTGTCCTCATCTTTGTCACCATATTTATTACAACGTTTCGGCCTTTCAGTATCTGTCTATATTTCTGAGATGAGGTATTATGCACATTATTTACATTATTCGGGCTATTGTCCTCATCTTTGTCACCATATTTATTACAACGTTTCGGCCTTTCAGTATCTGTCTATATTTCTGAGATGAGGTATTATGCACATTATTTACATTATTCGGGCTATTGTTCTCATCTTTGTCACCATATTTATTACAACGTTTCGGCCTTTCAGTATCTGTCTATATTTCTGAGATGAGGTATTATGCACATTATTTACATTATTCGGGCTATTGTCCTCATATTTGTCACCATATTTATTACAACGTTTCGGCCTTTCAGTATCTGTCTATATTTCTGAGATGAGGTATTATGCACATTATTTACATTATTCGGGCTATTGTCTTCATCTTTGTCGCCATATTTATTACAACGTTTCGGCCTTTCAGTATCTGTCTATATTTCTGAGATGAGGTATTATGCACATTATTTACATTATTCGGGCTATTGTCCTCATCTTTGTCACCATATTTATTACAACGTTTCGGCCTTTCAGTATCTGTCTATATTTCTGAGATGAGGTATTATGCACATTATTTACATTATTCGGGCTATTGTCCTCATCTTTGTCACCATATTTATTACAACGTTTCGGCCTTTCAGTATCTGTCTATATTTCTGAGATGAGGTATTATGCACATTATTTACATTATTCCGGCTATTGTCCTCATCTTTGTCGCCATATTTATTACAACGTTTCGGCCTTTCAGTATCTGTCTATATTTCTGAGATGAGGTATTATGTACATTATTTACATTATTCGGGCTATTGTCCTCACCTTTGACCCTATATTGATTACAACGTTTCGGCCGTTGTACGTTCCGGCTTTCTTCATGTGGTTGGAATGTCGAACTGAACTCACTGGGGTAAACTGTTCTAGTTCCTAATGTCTAATGGATGTCAGTTATCTCTTGTTAATTTTCCTCTGAAAGTTCTCCACTGCCTTAACCGGGTATTGAACTCACACTCTTTGGGTCCTGTCACAGGATCTAACCAACGCCTTTATCCACTGTGAGGACACATGGCACATTGGATAAAGGCGTTGGTTAGATCCAGTGACGGGACCGAAAGAGTGTGAGTTCAATACCCGGTTAAGGCAGTGGAGATCTTTCAGAGGGAAATTAACAGGAGATAACTGATAACTGACATCCATTAAACATGGCACGTGGAACTAGAACAGTCTACCCCAGTGAGTGAAATAAAGGGTTCAGTTCGACATTCCAACCAACTGAAGAAGACCGGAGCGTACAACGGCCGAAACGTTGTAATAAATATGGCGACAAAGATGAGGACAATAGTCCGAATAATCTAAATAATGTTACTGAGTGTGATTGTTTGGTTTGTTTTACGGCATACGAGCCTCAATGGATTATTTAATACCAGTAAGACTTTTATTGCTGGTGATATTTTTTTTTTCAAAAATGTATTACTGGTAATGTATTATGTAATAATTTTTCTTTAAAAATTTATTGACGGTAATTTTTTTTACAAAAATGTATTACTGGTATTAAAATCTATTTTTATATTTTATTTCGACTTTGGAAATAATGAACACATTTTTGTCTTAAAAATATACCCTGATGATGACATTGTGTTAATGTCGAAAGTACTCGGAAAAACAATATGTATCAGCACAGTAATTTTCTCTCTTCTTTTACTACCGATACCAAAAAGCTTACCCGAAAATATGAAAGAGAAAATATTGAAAATAAGCAGACAAAACTTACTGAAGTTTACTTCAATGAAAACATGCTGCCAAATTACACAATATATATATATATATATATATGTGTGTGTGTGTGTGTGTGTGTGTGTGTGTGTGTGTGTGTGTGTGGTTGTTTGTGTGAGTGTGAGTGTGTGTGTGTATGAGTTGAGATGAATTTGAACTACGCGAACAAACCGAATGGCATACCGACTTTTGATGCCTTTTGCAACTATGACACGTTTTAAGTTCGCTATTCTATAGGCCTAAGGGGGAGTACATTAGATATAAAAGTACTTTATTATTTAATGTGCATTTTTCATCGAACTTTTATATATAACGTAGTAGACAGAGAGATAGATAATGACTGAGATATATAGATAATGTCTGGGATAGATATAAATAGATACCAATAGAATTATATATATATATATATATATATATATATAGAGAGAGAGAGAGAGAGAGAGAGAGAGAGACATAGACAGAGATGGATCATGGACATAGAAATCAACACTGCATGATGACTGTTAGTGTCACGACTTCATATAGAGCAATCTTCCCCAATAAATATATATAAATATACCAACTTTTAAACAATACACAAATACTTCGATATATATATATATATATGTGTGCGTGTGTGTGTATGTATGTGTGCGTGTGTGTATACAGACACACACACACACACATATATATATATATATATATATATATATATATATATATATATTAACAACGACATTATTACTTCATTATTTTTGCACCAACCTAATATATATAATAGTATATATTTGAAAAAATAAATATATATATATATAATGTTTTCAAAATAGTGCACAATATTCAATGTAACATACAGACCCTTAAATTTCATATAATAATAAATATTTCTGTTCTCTTATCCCTCCGACGAAAAACTGCTTTGTAATTGCATGAAACTGGCACACACACACACATACACACACACACACACACGTGTGTGTGTGTGTGTTAACATTAAAAACGTTAGTTGTTACCAAATATAGAGCTGGAAGAAAATTAAGTACGTTTCAGCTAACAAAGGCACTGATAATATTTAGCTTCTAGAAATGGGTCGGTCAGAAGATGGATGAAGTGTCGCTTAAATCATGTTTCATTTGTTCAATCCTGTTCTCCGTCCCGACAGTGTCAATTGCTAGACAGCCACGCTAACAACATTCTCTTTGTGTTGGAGGAATAACAAAGAAGACGAAATCTCTTTTGACCATCTCGTCGTCTCTTCTCTCTCTCGCTTAAAATGCTCCACAACTAACCCCAATTAGTTAATCAATACTCTTTTTCTTTTTTTATTATCTTCTCTGAAAATGCTTTTCATTGCCCTGTTCTGCCTGATTGAGTTCATGAAACAATTCTTTTCTGGGAGAACTAATCCGCCGTGTGTGTCACTGTGCATGTATGTGTGTTCGGGAAATCTTTTGTGCTGGTGGATTGGCAAAGGGAAACGCTTTGGAGAAAAGAGACGAAAGATAGCGTAGTCCTGATGCGAACTTCCGCCTCTCTGTCCGCCTCTCGTTTTATTTCTTCTTCAGCGTCTCCCTCTTTTCATTTTTCACTTCTCTTTCCAATTTCATTTTCTTTTCTCTCTTTATCTGCAAATGATGCATAATGAAAACGTTTTAGGCTAGGAACTGATACGGAATAAACGGAGCTAGACGTTTGAATAACGAGAGAGTAGGAAAGATAAAAAAAAAAGAAAAAAGAAAGAATTCTTCATTCATATGCCATATCCCTTCGGAACATGGATGATCATCTCTCCCCGCTACTTACTATCTTTTGTTGCTCTAAGTAGCTTTCTTCCCTCTGTTCTGTAATCCAGATTCGTAGAGTTAGTTACTCTTTGTTTCCCAACTCCTCTTGCAGTCAGTATATCCCACGAGTGCATAATTCTCCAAGCCGTCTTTTCTCTTTATGTGTCCCAGAAATGTCAACTTTCTCTTTCTGACATTTCAATTCCTATTTTTCTTCCTTGTTGCTCCCAAGCTCTGACCCCCGGTATTACCAGCATTCGAACGTAGAATCACATATCTGTCGCTTCACGTCTCGTCTTATCTGCCACTACCGTACATTCCCTTCCATATAGGACGATTAGATATAACACAGCAGTTCAGCACTCTTTTTCTTTATTTCTAAAGACATTTTCATATCTCCTAATACTTTACTTAGTTTCTCGAAGACCTGTTTCCTTATTTTCATCTGACTTCTATGTCACGTTTTTCCGACATCTGTTACTAAACTACACAGTTAAACGTCGTTACCTGCTTGGTCTTGAGATTTCCAGTACGAGACGTGTACTATATATGATCATCTGTGTACGTTTCTCAAATATCTGGTGCGCACTATATTTGAATTTATTAGAAATATCTCGACAGTCTTTACTGACATTTTTTTTTAAATATCTATTTTTTGAAAGTTTTAGTTATGAGAAAATAAGAGAAAAACTTAACTGATTCTTTTTAATAAGGTTATTTGCACAATATGGTGTACCGGTTAGCAAAACTTTTTCGTTGACCATCAGCAGCGAGATTGATCCTCACTGGGTGTTGCATAAAAAATTCGGCATTAAATAACCTTGCTTGCATTCACATTTTTTAAAAGCACACGACCAATACATCACCCGTCTCGATATATTATTAAATAACATAGAAGTCGCCTTTCGGGGAGGACTTTTATGCGAGCTCCTACATAGAGCTTTTAGACCTTTAGCCTTTTACCTTCAACGCCCTATATACGTAAAAGTAATAACATTATTTTATCTTTATTCAACACCTTAATTCGGCGTAATTATTCTTCGTATACGCATTAAGGAAAAAGACATGTTCATTATTAATTGATCATAGTTAAGGATCGGAAGCTCATGAAGTATTGAAATAAAGCTCAAATATTATTCCAAGATCATTTTCTAACTTATTCAAGATGATCTTCGCCCTCTCTAACCTTCTAATTTTCTGTCCCGTAGTAACAAAATGCCTGACACGTTTCACGTACGATTTCATTTTCAAGTCTTTTTTCACTGCTTTGTGGACTGTCACAGCTGCAAACCCTCAAATGACTTATGGATTGAATTAGGGCTTTTCTAATTGATCTCTTTAGCTCTAAGTTGAAACGATGATCCCTCTTTCTGTTGTGACATCCTGATCCAGTTTTCTTCTCCACTGTTCCCTCTTTTAAAAATTATTCACCGCTCTCTTGAAGATTCTTTAATTGACTTTGAACATGGAAGCCGTAATACGAATGTTCGTACCATCACTGAAGGTCTGAATGAACATTTTTCTTCTCATTATTGGTCAGTTGAGAAGACAGTAGATCGGACACAAAACGATTTTAACCCGTTCTCTTTCTAGTTGAATGACTCAAAGAGTTTTTCAGTGATTCTTACGACAATCAAGATGGCTAAAGGTCTTTTCTAAAATCCTGGAAAAACTCAATTAGTTTAGTGGCTTTTTTTTAGATGTTAAACATTTTGTGGTATTGACAATTATGCTGTAACACGATTTGAATAATTTTGCTGTTACACCCGATGTACACATACAAAGGACAGTCCGATTCGTTACGACTAAAACGGGAAGAAGTTAGCGAGAGCGTGAAACTCGAGAAACCATTCAAGCTGTCCTTAGTTTAGGGTTGACGTTGCGAGGGTTTTCCTTTGGTAGTCTGCAGGCTGTTCACTTTACTGAGTCGGTAGATGTTTATCATTTGGTCTTTCTTTCTTCGACATCTTTTCTTGTCTAAGTTGTTAGGCCTCCTGACAAGTTGTCTACATCGAGTAATGTTTTATTAGAACTAGCACTCAATAGACAATATTATATATATATATATATATATATATATATATATATATATATATATATATATATATATGTGTATGTATGTATGTATGTATGTATGTATGTATATATAAATAAAAAGAAAAAACAGTAAGATATATAATCCGGTGTTCTTATTGATATTTTTTATTTTTACAAAATAGTGCTCAATTTAAATTTACAGAGAATTACTATTATAAATTAACTGATTTAAAATATGTTTTTTCGCTACACAGTAATAACCATGTTTCAAAAATGGAAGCTAAAAGCTTCAAATTTAATTTTGTAATTAAATTAAAAACATTAGTTCCATTTTATCTTCAAGCGAATTTTGGAGTAACTTATTTTTTAAATTTACAGAGTTTTAAAGGCAACAAATTCAAGCTCAAAGTCCAAAAAAAAAAAAAATTCCAACACAAGTAAAGCAAAAATAACTAAGCAAAGTGCTCAATACACTAAGTATTAGGTTGGTGCAAAAATAATGACGTAATAATGTCGTTTTTTGACGTTAAAAAATACGTCAAAAACGACATTATTACGTCATCATTTTTGCACCAACCTAATACATCAAATCTATGAACCTAAAGAACCAGGGAAACCTACCTAGGTTTCACCTACCCGGATCGTCAGGGTACGCTGGCGAAAGAGGAACATTAGAACAAAATATAAATAACCTACAACATAAAAACATGACCATGTGACCAAAAAAACAAAAAAATAATAAACAACGTTGGTTATTGATTATTAATATTTTGGGGAGGGGTCATGTTTTTATGTTGTAGGCTATTTATATTCTGTTCTAATGTTCCACTTTCGCCAGCGCACCCTGACGATCCGTGTAGGTGAAACCTAGGTAGGTTTGCCTGGCTCTTTAGGTTCATAGTTATATATATATATATATATATATATATATATATATATATATATACATACATACACTAGCAGTATAACCTGTCTTCGACAGGGTGTTTCATTACTGGGAATTTTTTCCGCTCAACTGGAGTAGTTTTAGTTTAAAGTCAGCCCACCCGAAAATTAATATTAGTAACAACTGGGTGCAGCTGAGGCTCATCCCCAAATGGTGGGTTAATACTTTGAATTGGAGGTGGCTCTGAAAAGGGCCGTTTTTGCGTTTTCAATCTTGTTTCAGCCTCACGCACAGCAACAGACGAAGAGCCGTTTCTCCTACGCTGCTGAGTCCTTTGATCAGCAGTTTCAGCCTCACGCACAGCAGCAGTTGAAGACGGGTTTCTCCTCAGCCGTGGAGTCCTTTGATGATCATTATCAGCCTCGCGCGCAGAAGCGTTCATGTATGTTCTTCTGGAAAGCCGATGGCTGCATTTATCTTCGGATTCAGTGTCTCTGATTGAAGCATTCCGAGAGGCATTTTGAGACAGGCAAACTGAACGTTCTAAAGACGATTCGTTATCTGCTACTCACATGGCGGGCCTGGCGGCAGCGTTTTTGCGACCAAGCCAAGTTCTTTTCTTTGCTGGCATGTCTTAGGCAAGTATGAATTGTCAAATGGGATGTGTCATCAAATACCAGAAGAGAACGCTGTAAAGCTACAGGGATCACTGAGTTCGAATAACTTTAGGAAAGTTTGGAAAAATAAATGTTGAGTAATGAAAAATAAAGCTTACTTATTACTGCGGTGAATGCACGGCAAAAACTGGCAGGACAATAAAAAAAATTAAATTAGGAATGGCTATAAATGATAATGAAAGCAACGCCTTAAAACTGTAGTAGTAGGCTTTATGCAATGGAAAAGGTAACCTCACTTGAAAGAGATTGACGGCTTAACCAAGAGAAGGGGAATGTATAATTTGGACTCAAAACCAGCACTGAAGAATTTTCTATCAAACCAAAAAAATCATCAAAATTGGATGAAAACTGTGGAAATGAATAAACAACATCGGATCACACACAGACACACACAGACACACAGACACACACACATACATTTTGAGAATTATAGATATAGATGTTATTATTGTAATAATTTACAGTAATTATTTTTTATTAAACTTTTTATGAAAGATATATATCCAAGAACAGATTGTAAAGATGAAAACGCTGCTGAGAGTTATAATGGACAGGAAGTAGTGGAGAGCCATTGTCGCCAACAATTTGGACTCAAAACCGACCCTGAAGAATTATCTATCAAACAAAATATTCATCGAAATCAGATGAAAACTGTGGAAACGCATAAACAACATCCGATCACACACACATACATACACGCACACATTTTGAGAATTATATATATATATATAAAGTGGCAAAGAGGAAGAATAATAACTGACAACGAGAAAGACGGAATTGTATTAACAAGGTTAAAAATGTGTATTTCGGCCTATCCATATACGAGAATAGGTGACTGACACTTTGTCATAGGAGCCTCGATAGATAGCGAGATGTCAGGATGATATAAAAGGTCTGTTTCTAAAAACAATTCCAACACGACATAAACACGTGTGCATTAGAGAAAGAAATAACTACCAGAAACAAAGACCGTTTTTGGCAGTTCATCACATGGGTACACATCATTGTGTTTGGGGATCTGAACCCATAACCGCGCCTTTCGCCAGCGCGCATGCGTGTAAGTCTATTGAGTGCATCAGCTTGACTCCCTAAGTATTTACTTGGGCGTAACTGTTTTTGTTTGTTTTGTATTTTCATATTTTATAAGTCTATCTCTGTTAATCAATCATCATTTTAGTTTTTTTTTTATCTCTTCTTTTTTATTCCTATTGCTACTTCTTTTCCTTCTTTTTTTTTCCTATTTTCTCTTTTTATGGCTTTCCTAATTTTATTCTTCTTTTTCTTTGTTTCATTTGTCGTATTTGTTATTTTCTTTCTTTAATCGTTTTGCTGTTTTTTCTTCTTTTCTTTCCTTTACTTTCCATTTTTTCTTTCCTTTCCGATGCTTTTCTTTCATTCATTTTCGTCTCTTTCGGTTTTTTTCCCTTTCTTTCTTTATCATCTCTTTCATCTCTTTCATTCTTTTTCATTTCTTTTATTCTTTTTATCTGTCATTCCTTTTCATCTCTTTCATTCTTTTTCATTTCTTTTATTCTTTTTATCTGTCATTCTTTTTCATTTCTTTCATTCTTTTTCATTTCTTTCATTCATTTTCTGCTTTTCTTTCTATTGTCGTCTTCTATTTTTTCTTTCTTTTGTCAATTTTCTTTTTCTATTTTTTATTTTGTCGTCTTTATTTTTCCCATTTTCTCTCTCATACGATTTTTCTTTTTCTTTCTTTTGCTTTCTTTTTCTACTTTTCTTTCTTTTATCGCCTTCAATTTTCTCTTTTCCTTCCTTCTTTTATCGTCTTTTTGCCTTTCCTTTCTTTTCTATTTTTCTCTCCTACATCTGTCATCTTTCCTTTTCCTTCTTTTTTACCTCTGCTCCTTTTTCTTCATTTTTCTTCGTGTTCTTATTTTATTTACACATATTCTTCTTCTTCTTCTTCTTCTTCTTCTTCTTCTTCTTCAGATTTGCATGTTTAGTTTTCCTGCTTTGAAAAATTGTGAGGTTATAAAATATTATCATCATTCAGACGAGTATCTTCATCTTTGTTGTTTCGATCAATGCGATGCTTTTCCTGAAAGCGATACAGGAAATCATTGATTTCAAAGCGTATTTTGCCAGCGATTATGTAGTCATTGTATCAAAAGCATTAAAAAACCGT
Source organism: Acanthosepion lycidas (assembly GCA_963932145.1). Lineage (NCBI taxonomy): Eukaryota > Metazoa > Mollusca > Cephalopoda > Sepiida > Sepiidae > Acanthosepion > Acanthosepion lycidas. The sequence continues at coordinate 111,435,931 of OZ010583.1, read as the reverse complement.
TTTAAATTTTAATTTCATTTTAAGTTAATTGTTTAAAAAGGTCCTTTGGGACGCTTCACTCGCCCCCCCCCTATATATATATATATATATATATATATATATATATATATATATATATATATATATATATATATATACATATATATATATATCACCCCTATATATATATATATATATATATATATATATATATATATATATATATATATATATCACCCCTATATATATATATATATAATGAAATGGACAAAGTCCGACAATTATTTTTTTATACGTTCTTTTTATAGATACAAATATTTAAGTAAATGCTCTGTTTATAATAAACAGTATTAAACACCATTTACCGGCCTGAATCTCCGAGAAATTTTCACAGAAAATATGCGTCCTCCGACATGAATCGAACCTGTATCCTGGCGTCATTTGTTTACATATGGATAAGCATTGAGCAGATATGAATGAACGAGAGAAAATCATGGAGAATTGTGTTTAAAAACAGTAAAATCCACCTTGCCTTAAAAATTCCTTAATACACACACACACACACACACACACACACACACACACACACACACACTATATATATATATATATATATATATATATATATATATATAATAATGGGCTCTCCCGTCGCTTTCGACGTATGAGGATCTGCCAACTTATTGATTCAGTTAGGAAAGTCTATG
>OZ010583.1:111385245-111430245 GCA_963932145.1 Acanthosepion lycidas | reverse complement strand
TATATATATATATATATATATATATATATATATATATATGGCCAGCTATGATTCCGGCCATGAGACTCGGGTTCGAATCTTTCCATGATTGATTTGTCTGACTGGAAAGTGCCTGAAAAACATATCACAGGTAGACCGAGGCCTTGTTAGTGAAATTGGGTAGACGGAACACTTGTGGGCCGTTGAGGGCTTGAGCGTGCTGGCCTTGTTCTAATTGTTGATCACGCTAGACAACACGCTCTCTCCTATAAACTGTAAGTATGATCTGCTCAGCATAGGTGCAGTAAAAACCACAGGTGGGCTCTGTAGGTGTTGAGCTAACACAAAAATGCCTGAGCGAGCGTCTGCAGGGATTGTAGGGATTGGCTAGCCGCCCTAGTAGCCGGGTATCCTTGAAGTGGCCAGCCATAATATATATATATATATATATATATATATATATATATATATATATATATATATACAATTGAATTATAGGATTGGTGTATACGGAATAAATTCCAATAACCAAAAATACTATTCTATACTAATTATTTATAATTATTTATTCGAAAATTGTAACATAAATATGTTATAAATTCACATATTTATGTTATAATTTTCGAATAAATAATTATGTATATATATATATATATATATATATATATATTACTTCAAAAATTACTTCAACATAGGGGCTGATGATATCTGCGTACAAACCAGCTTGAAACAGACTATACCCATGTTGAAGTATTATTTCTTTTGCTGTAAAAAATACATATGCTCTTATATAACAAAGGCATCAAACTCTTTGTGGATCAATTTTAATAATTAATATTACTATGATCCACCCGGATTACATGCCGAAGAATCGACTTTATATATATATATATATATATATATATATATATATATATATATATATATATATATATATATATATATATATGTATGTATATGTATGTGTATGTGTATGTGTGTGTGTGTTTGCGTGGGTTTGTATGTTTAATAAAATATATATTTTAAGGTCTGCTTTATTTATGGTTAAAAGTGCACAATATCAGAGATAGAGTGTGTGTAAATCTAAAAGTCGACAGAGGTGAACATCATGCATTGCCAAAAGACTGTTCCATGCCTAAAGGCAAACTTCAGGACATCTCCAGTAAATAGCTTTGAATATAACCACTATTTCCCTAGTGTAACTAGGGAGGGGCGCTATACCTGTTATTTTCAACGGTGGTTTGAGTAATAGAATATATAGTATGTTATTAGTTGTTTTTCAAAGGTGCCAACGGGTTGCGCGTTCATTAATCTTAATGATCTGAAGATTGTGTTGAAGCATGAAACAGGCTGTCACCGCTTGGTCAGAAACTCAGAGTCCTCTTTTATATATTATACTGTTATAATTTTTTTTGACTGGGGACTAATAAGAATACGGAACTGGAAAAATAAATACATTTCTCGTATTTGTGTGTCTAATGATTGCTACTTGTGATAAAAGTTTAGTTATTGGTGATGCATCCATTCGCCAATGTTTAATAGCATTCATGAGAAATAATATGCATTTTATGGTAATGGACCGACAGATTGACTGGCAAGAGAGTCATAATGAAGTGAGGCTGGTTAGATGATAGACTGATTGCTGTGGTGGTAGGACCTTAGTCACAAGGGACAAGAATGAAGGTAACGAAATTGTTGATCATCTTGACAAGTATACAGATAACACATTGATCAAGATAGTGGACTGAGAAAGAAAGAAAGAAAGAAAGAAAGAAAGAAAGAAGAAAACAAAGGAAGGAAGGAATGAAGGGAGAGGAAAATATGGAAGAAGGAAAAAAGAAGCAAACGAAGGAAAGAGAACAGAAGGGGAAATGTTAGAGGAAAACAAAGGAAGAGGAGAAAGTAGGAAAATAGAAGAAGAGAACAAAGGAAGCAAAAAAAGAAGGAATACCGGAAAAATGAAAGAAGAAAAAAAGGAAAATCGAAGACGAGAATAAAGGAAGAAGAAAAGAATGAAAATCAGATAAGAGAACAAAGAAAGAAGAAAAGAAGTAAATCGAAGACGAGAATAATGGTAGAAGAAAAGAATGAAAAGAGAAGAAGAGAACAAAGGAAGAAGAAAAAGTAAAAATTGAAGAAGAGAACAAATGAAGAAGAACAGAATGAAAATCAAAGAAGACAACAAAGGAAGAAGTAAAGAATGAAACTCGAAGAAGAGAATAAAGTAAGAAGAAAAGAAGGAAATCGAAGAAGAAAACAAAGCAGAATTCTGAAGTCTTAAGTCCTTGCTTACATATTAGAACTTATTGAACTACCCCCCCACCGATGCATTTACAATAAATTTCCTTATCTTCTTCTTCTTCTTCTTCTTCTTCTTCTTCTTCTTTTCATGACCTCCTCCTCCGTTTTACGCCCAACATCGTGTGTTTATTTAAATTGATTTTAAAATTGTACACACACACACACACACACACACACACACACATATATATATATATATATATATATATATATATATATATATATATATATATATATTCAAAAGCACTAGAACACAAACTATCCCACTAGCCCTGTTTCGACCGTAAGATCTCCTCAGGTAGATTCTGCTTACCTGAGGAAACTTTACGGTTGAAACCTGGGTAGTGGGGTGGTTTGTGTTTTAGTGCTTTTGAATATATTTTTGTTCTACATCTCTATTTTTGAAATTTTGTATTGAGAGCTTTTTTAGTGATTGCTCCTCTTAAGCGCTTCTGGTTTTAGGCTGCTTCTACAATATGTTGTTTTATATCTTATATTATACTTTAACTGATGGAACAATTACATTAAATCAATTGCTTCATCCACCGCAAGGAAAGTTGGTTCCCTGTGTCGCGCCAATATTTTTATCTCGCCTGAGTCGATCCTTCACATCTACAAATCAACCATTCGCCTACTGCTGCCATATATGGTCTGGTGCCCCCACTGTTAAGGTCCTTGACAAAATCCAGAGACGAATAAGTAATGTGGTTGGTCCTGATCTGGCACCTCGTCTACAGTCGCTCTCTCACAGACGTGCCGTCTTTTCTAGAAATACTTTCACGGAATCTGCCCCGACGAGATACTTTCGCTAGTTCCCAGACCGCATGAATTTAAGCGTGCTGCTAGGCTGGCATCACAGTCCCACCTTTTCACTGTCGAAACAGTTAAATGCGGCCGTCTCTTCTACTCCAATAACTTCATGTTTCACACCTCCTGTCTGTGGAATTCCTTTCCTATTACTTGTTTCCCTGATAGCTATAATCTCCAACTATTCAAATGTAATGTCAATCGACATCTTCAGATGCCCTGAACTACACTCTGCCCTCCTCTTCATCCTTCCTCCATCACACTTCTTTACTCTCGCTCCCACTCTGTAACCCCTGCATACTACTGGCATCCCGCCTTGCTTGGGGTGAAATGCTTATATATATATATATATATATATATATATAAATATAAAAGTGAACATAGAAGTCAACACTTAGAGGCGACAGTCTGTTTCATGCTATATGCAATCGTCAAGCCACGTGGCTTGACGATTGCATATAGCATGAAACAGACTGTCGCCTCTAAGTGTTGACTTCTATGTTCACTTTTATATTTACACACGCTCTATCTCTGATATTGAGCACTTTATTCCATAAATATAGCACACCTTAAGACTATATTTCTTTATATATATATATATATATATATGTATATATATATATATATATATATATATATGTAGTGTCCAACAAAATTTGACATCATTTTAAAAGCAATTATCTTGAATGCTACTATGTCTAGCTCAATGAAATTGAACCGTTTAAGTGTTGAACATCATAAGTTTATTATGGGACCGATTTCATAAGTGTTCAATATTTGCACCGCCTGTGACACGGCACACGTCAAGTCGGTAGTTAAGCTCTAGCTAAACACGCTGTAGCATGATTTCGGTAACATTATCCCGTGTGGAAGTAATCCTCTGCTTGAGTTAATCAATACTAGCAGGAAAAAGGGGAATCTAGATTAGTCCCTTCACATATCCCCATAAAAAGAAATCAAACGGGGACAGGTCCGGTGACCGCGGCGGCCATTTCATCAGAAAACTGTTTTCATCTCTACTATACCCGATCCATCTCTCTGGCAGATTCTCATTGAGATAAGCACGGACTGTCCTCTTCCATTAAATATATCTTGATCCGTTTCTATACATTCTGTGAAGATTTCAGAGTATTTCAGCGAAAATTGACAAAATTATTGGCCTGCGTAATGATTTCGAATTTTTGGGACATCATATATATATATATATATATATATATATATATATATATATATGAAAAAATTTTCAGATTTAACCTGTAGAAAAAGACAATATTTATAAATGTAAAAGTCAATAGGAAAACTGTAATGGTAGCCGACGCGTTTCGTCCAATGTGCACTTTTCAAGGCAAAGGAAAAGTCCACATTTGTAAATATGTATTTATATATATATGTGTGTGTGTGTGTGTGCATAGGGTTATGACATTTTGTAACCCAATGATCCTATGTCATAAATCGATGAACTTTTGTTGAAAAGTAATGAAAAAAGCATTAAATTCTGTTAGTACTTGGAAAAGGTCATCCCCTGAACAGAAAATTCGATTTTACCATATCTGTAATAAGGGTAAGAAAATCGAAATATTTTAGAAGTTTTATTTTTCATTTTGCTAATGATGTTATTTAATAATACTTATGTATTTTAAGGCATTTAACAGATTATAACCATAGCATAACCTATAAACCTACAATTAAACAGAAATAAGTTCTAGAATGTTCCATAAAGTTCGAAAAGGCTCCACTAAGTTCTAGAAGGCTGCAGAAACTCATATTACTACTACCCTTATATACGGTTTTAGAAATTTCATGCTGGGATTGACATTTTGTTATATAGGAATAAATTGTCGCTGCCGACACTTGAGTTTGAACATAGATCGCCAATGAGCAAACACAGGCGATCCCATTATTGAATTAAGTAGACCAGGTGATCATAGAGGAAACACATAAGTAGAAAGTCGCATGACGTCCGATTGATCTCCAATTCTAGTCTACCTCTATTACTATACGGATCTCTATTTCTATTCTATCCTCTATTACTATACGGACCGCTATTCTCTACTCTATTCACTATACTATTTCTCTATTCGGATCACTATACGTATTACTATTCGAGCGAGTATTATCGAGCAAGTACTAATAGTGCAAGTGCTATTTGAAGGCATCTGAGACCAGTATTGTTCAACGGCGTTACTATAAGTTGTATCTGCGATTCCAAAGCCTCTACTACAACGAGCGTTACGAAAGTGACAAGTGTTCGTTGACATCACGAGACATTAAAAAAATATAAACTGAATTACTTATTTATAAGAAAAGTTCTTCGAATTATGATAGAGAAAATCAATTATTCTACAAAAGGTCATAACCTTAATATGCATGTATGTCTGCATAAAGGCTGGAGGTCAGAGGTCTATCCCCTAAAATGCAAGATCTGAAGGTACAAATAAAAAAAGGGTGCAAGCCCAGAATCGCCGATGCAACCGTACAACGCAATTTTAATTCGTCTGTTGTCAGAAGGAAGCATTCAGATATTCTAACATCAAAATCTGAGTCTATGTCATATTTTATCCTTGTTGGGTAGCACTGTCATTTTCTATATACATGAATTCAATCTTATCTATTGAAATACGGATTCACGTAAAAGACATTGTTCATATAAGGATCGTTACCCGAAAGACACGTGGACTAATATTTGATCATCCTACTAAAGTTATGAAAAATTTCACTAATCCTCACGTGCTGTATCCATGCAATCGTCGACGATCTCAGTTTAACCTTTCAAATAGACAGGAAAGACATATGAATGTTCACACGCGTAGATCCGGCATTTCAGGCTGAGGCTGGGCATATCTAATTGCTTTCGTCGCTTGTGGGAAACGATGTTTTACAAATTTAAGTTTGTCAGTTTTTGTAACATATGCAGAACGGTTCTGTGCGCATCTACTAAGACAATTTGCTAGCCGGCAATTCTAAATTGTATCTATCTATCTATCTATCTATCTATATATCTATCTGTCATATTCTGTTCCTATATATCTATGTATCTCATATTATATATATATATATATATATATATATATATATATATATATATACATAGATATGCATCTGTATACATATATATATATATATATATATATATATATATATATATATATACATATATATATATATTCCAATCTATCCATTTCATTCTATTCCTACCTGTCTTTCTCTCTCTCTCTCTCTCTATATATATATATATATATATATATTGGAGGATATATACATAAAAACAGAGCAACCCACGCTCAACAAAATTGCATTTTAAACCAGTCACAATATATTATAATGCATTTAATCACATAGTTTTGTTGATGACATTTCTTTGTCTCACGTGGTCATGTACGACGTCATAGAACCGCATTGCGAATTTACGACCTGCGTCTGCTATTCCGCTATCGTCGCATAGCAAACCTCTACGTAAATATAACATGATGTCATCTTTGATGGTGAACATCTTTGTTGTAATGTCCATATAACCAACTCTGATGATGACTCATTTGAGTCGAAAGCTTAGATCGAGGAACAGCATAATAAAAAAAATATCCAAATGGTGTATAGTTTTTGTCTTTATTTTCTTAAATCGTAAAGAAACAATTCACGCAAATATTAATGTGATTAATGGTGAAATTACTTCGCTAACAAGACTTAATGAAACATTGACTCACTATCAATTCCTTGAATAATAAGATCCTTATATTCGAGTTGTCAGATGGAAGACACTTGCCAAGTACTTTTGACAATTTCAAATTGTCATGTCAGGGCGCAAATAAACACCAAAACGAAATATGTGTAGAATGAAAGATTTTTTTAGAATCATGCTATCTCCTTCTCTCTCTTTATATCTATCTCTTTCTCTCTCTCTCTCTCTCTCTCTCTCTCTCTCTCTATATATATATATATATATATATATATATATATATATATATATATATGTATGTATGTATGTATGTATGTATACTCGGATGAGTTCCACCACGAAATATGGGATTGAGCGGCGCTATATCGAGTCTAATTCATTACCTCTTCCTCACCGAAGTCCGTTGGTACAGTTGTTATCACGTTTGCTTGATATCGTAACTGTCCGAGTTTCAATTCTTGGTATTGGATGCGCACTGCTGATGGATCCCAAATATAGGACGAAACGACCGTCTAATGCTTTTTTGTTGAAGTCTCTTCTAGATTCGATGAATTGCTTAATTATGATTATCTCGAATCCTCCTAATAATTTCTATCTCTCTCACACACACACATTTTCCCTGACTATCCCACATTGTGACAACAGAAAATCTGCCAAGAATGGTGATATATTGTAAGAGCCTGGACGCAAATTTAACGTGGCTGAACTAGCAATCAGGGCACTTTACAGACATTTTCGTCTTAATGGATTATTTTCTCTTTTAATCAAAGTAGGATTCCCTATGTCAATATTGTTGTCCGTTTTGTTATGGTGGATAACCAATGCGTCTTGTATGTAGTTATTTAAAATGTTCCTTTTGTGTTCATAGAGGCTTTTGTTTAAACATCTTGAGATTTCTCCAATGTATCTATTCTGTGAATCCCTGCACTTCAAGTTTTGGCGTGTTGTTTTTTTATTGATTAAGTCTTTGATTGTTTTAGATGTAGTTGTGAGACATTTTATCGTGAGTTTAGATAAATTCTTATCAGTTGTAGTTGTGAGAGTGTTATTGGGTAGAATAATATATATTTATCACTCATTGGGTTTGTTAGGGAAGACAGCACTTCTATTTATGAAATATTTCAAGAGCATTTTGTTTCGCATTGAATATGAAATTTTTTTAAAATAATATTCTTTAAAAAAATATTCTTTAAAAAATATATTCTTTCAAAAAAATATTCTTTCAAAAGTTTTGAAACTACCAGCGTCTCTCGTTTCATGCGCATATGTAGACGTGGCAATATCAAAAAATCCCACAACGCGTCAAAAAACGTTTGTTTGTTTTTTTCCAATTTGTCATACTATTTTTTATAAATACACTTTGTTGATATATAAAATTGTACAAAATTATAAATCGTTATATCATATATATACATATGTAAATTAATCTATCTATCTATCTATCTTTCTATTTATCTATCTATCAATTTATCTATCTATCTATTTAATTCCTTCCAAAAACCTTTAGCTAATATCATCCCAACTGTTGCATTTGCATCTCTAAATCATGACCCAATATTATCCCCACCACTATCCCAGGGCGAGAGACATCCGGAGAAGTCACTCCACCCAATAAAGTTATAACATCAAACACCGACCCGCATTTCAAAACAAAAACAAAAAATAGTTTATCAATATCATTTTCATTTACAGAACTTCCCATGGTTTTTGTCACGCGTATAACATTTCCCTTTCTGTCTTTTTTTTTAAAAAAAAAAAGAAAAAAAAAAAGACCTACACCATCTGTCGTAGTTTCATTGAAGTTACATATAATGGCTTCGGTAACAGCTGGGCATTCGTCAACTTGCAGTCCAAAGCGAAAACTTAACAGAAACGATCAATGAAAAACGCTTTTAAACGATTCCAATTATTTGGAAAACTACATTCATTAACGGGTTGTATAGATTCAGTGCGCAGTTACACATGATCGCGACATTTTCCTCTCCTCGGCCAAGTACGGAACCAAGCGAGGAGAACACACTTAGCCTCGTTTTGAAAGTCGCGTTTTATGTTTCTTTTCCTGATCACACATATACAAATCCAAACAGGTTTTCTCCCGCTATTTGAAAATCTTGCAAGAACAGTTTCCTGGGTTAAAATGACATAAAGCGAAGAAACAATTATTATTAAATAATGCTGAGAATATTCTGATTGCTGCCAGACCCCGAAATAACATTCTCATTTTCGATACGATTTAGAAGGTCAGTGCACTCAATAGTCCAATTATTAAAATATGTCTTTATTGCAGGGACCCAGCAGACCACGTGACTATTGCTATCTGCAGTAGTTTGCAGCACTTTTTTCTTTAAACAAAAAATTTAATAAAAAGTGGAAAATCAATTTCCCACTTAGAAAACAGGCACATACGAAATAAATAAAATAATTTGAATCATGAACTCGTTATAGTGATATCGATTTTCCAAGCGTAGCTTAGATGTGGCACAAGGCCGAAATTAGGGGGCACACAGTGAGGATCGAATTCACTACTCAGTCGTAATTGTTCTAGCGAGCCAAGCTTGCTAACCATTACACCGTCTCGATGTGCCCAAGATCATTATAGTGATATGTGAGATTTTACATTATCTCCTTGTTTAGTTATTCTGTCGGGGTTGGGGGTCAAGAATATGATGAGGGGGTGGAGCTTGAAGAAGAGTAAAGCATCTGAAATGAGCAAGTAAATGAATATAGACTTAAACTTAAACGACAATATATTTACCTATCCCCGAAGAAAGTAATATTTATAGGCTCAAATATGAATGATCAATTTTTGCTTATCCCGAACCAAGTAAATACTTACAGACTCACATATAAATGAAAACTGTTTTCTTATTCACAAACCAAATAATATAAACTCAAATATAAATTACCAATATTTACCTATTCCCGAACCAAGTAAAAATAAAGTCGGATTTCGACATTAAATAAACCAGCAACGCCTGACGGGTTGTAAAATCAACCAACCCTATCCAAACCAAATCATTGCCTTATAATCTTCACTATTTTTACATTTTATTTTCCTCCAAAAAATAAATAAAATGACACCAATTATTATCCTAAATACTAAACCTTTTAGATAATATTCTGTATCAACTTTGTTCATTCTTTAAACAAAAAGTGTTACATTTCCAATTATAAAAACGCACATTATTGCTTAGTAAAACAACAATGAAAAAAAAACGAATGCCTCTTTTCAGTAAAACCACTCACAAGACAAAATATGCAATGAATCATTTCGAATCAGTTATTTTTGGCGTGTGTATTTTCTTTCTTCCATTGGCGTGTGTATTTTCTTTCTTACAAAGCAACAACTGGGCTGCAATTCTTTCTCACGTGACTAGATTCTACAGCCAATGAGCATTTTACTATCTCAACCTGGTAGCAAACAAAAATTAATGAATGCCATCCCACAGGACAAAGTGACATGTAACTCAACAAAACACTATGCCCAACATTATGTGAAACAATGAAAAAGTAAAGAGAGCGTTTTACGGTCGTTGGGTTTTCAAAACGACATCGCTTAAGCTAAAAATGACGGAAGATTATAAATGTCAACAATTTTTCAAGACAATAGAACCACAACTTTTTTTAACTTGTTTAAGAATTAATTCATTGAAATAAGGCAGTCCTAACTCAAACCAGTAATAAAGTTACGAGCAAAGACTTGCAAGATATGCATACTATTATACACAAGATATTCTAACGATAGAAATGAACCATCGAGTCAGTAGAATTCTGTAAAATCAAATCTTATCTTTTGTTTTTTATAATTTCCAAAATAAGGCGAAGTATATTACTTTTTTTATTTGGGCGTAATTTTGTTTGTTCAAATGGTAGATTTCTTTTTCTTGTAATACTTATCTGAAGTGAGAATCTTCATTTTATATATTCTTCAAGGATTCTTTAAAATGTTTTGGGAACAAGATTCTTAAAGAAATGACAGTAATAAGCGAATACGTTTCTCCTATTTTTATCTTACTTTTCAAGAACTTTATAAACATTGCTTGCACAGATCATTCCGATCGGGATTCGTCGTCAAGGGATATTCTATAAGGACGACCCCCGACAATCGAACTCAACAAAACACTATGCCCAACATTATATTGTTGGGTGCGGCTCCATTTCAGGCAATGCCATCGCTTGATCAATCCCCAAATATGTGTAGCGAGGAATTGACTTTTTAGTCCTTCAAGGGTCTTACATTATCTTGCGTAGATGTGGCGACGTTGGGCGTCTTTCGCATTAGTTGTTACTGTAACATTTTGATTAACTTTCAAATGTCGTTTTAGTCCACCAACTGAGGCATATTCTTTTTTACACTCTTTTCAATTAGAAATGACCAATAACGTGTAGTAAATGCCTTTTCTGTGCGTAGAGCCTTTGATGATCTTTTCGGCCTGCTCTACTTAGACACGACCGCATTCATTAAACGTTAGATCAAATTTTGTGCCAACACTTTCAGAGAGACATTATTATCAATACCCATACAAATATGTCTCTTGCGCAAATAATGTCTTACCATTGTGAAGCACTGTCCTCCAGGATAAACAATTCAGAGTTAGGTTTTTCCACCCCTTTTTTATGATGTTGGCTTTCTGCAGTGTGTTCTTGGGACAACTTTTATATATACCTGACGGTTGTCGACTCTTTAAAGGCGTGTGACCATCACTGACAAAGTTTTACTTCTCGTACGAAAAACTATGGCTCTTGAAACCAGTAAATGAATTGCAATGCTTATTGGAAACGCAACAAATTAAGTTGTTCTGTACAGAGACTGTCAAGTTCCGTAAATTCAAGTTAATCGTGGATTTTCCTGGGACGGGTGAGACAAGAGCGGTTTCAGCAGGTCTTCAGACACACCCAACTTGTTAAGTTACATACATACATACGATAGAGTGTATTGCAAGAGATTGATGAAAAGTTCTTGTCCCTCCATATGCCGTTCTAAAAGTGTCAGTCAGTGCGATGCGGGATACACGTTTAGGCGATCATGTATCTTTCGATACATGGCTGACGATGCAGATCTTTTCCCGCAATAGTTTGCCATTTCTTCCTGCTATTTATCCATAGCTGGGAGGAGAAGAGGAGGGTTCCTACCTTTCCCAAGGGTATTAGCACGTAAGTGAATGTAATGTATTCGACTGGAATTCGAACTCAGCTCTCCGATTCCTCAATCAGAGCCATTATCCATTACTCCACCGTTCCTCTAAAAGTGTACATTCTGATATTTGGCCAGATTTTAAGAAGTGTAGTTCACACGTTTCACGCTTACGCAAACACACACACACACGCACACACACACACACACACACACACACACACACACACACATATATATATATATATATATATATATATATATATATATATATATATATAAACACACACATGTCTGTTTTGTGTGTCTGTTTTGTGTGTGTTTTATGTGTGTGTGTGTGCTTTCTCTTACTACATTGTCACATTCTTGGCACAAATGTATCATTACTGTTTTATATCTTTGGGGAGGAAAGCCTCTATGACAAATCCATAGGACCTCAGTTCGCCTGGTAGGATTTTATGACAAAGCTATAGGGGAGCGGCTTAAGTTTGATGGCAGTAACTTGTGCGGGCATATTCTGGACACTGCGAGCATCATTTTAATAACCCCCACCCCTACGCACCCTCTGAATTTTTGTTCATTCTCTCTCTTTTTTTTTTTTTTTTCTTTATATTCTTTGGTCATTTTTGCTTCATTTTCCTTCGTTCTCCCACTTTTTCTACTATTTCTTTATTCCTTCTTCCTCTAAACAGAATGAATAATCCTCCTTTCCTTCATTTTCTCTTTATTCCACTTTCTTCTTTTTCTTCTTCTTCTTTTTAATAATAATAACATTGACAATAATAATAATCTTCTTTTCCCTTCATTTTCTGTTTATACCACTTACCTTTTCTTTTTCTTCTTTTTCTTTTTAATAATAATAACACTAATAATAATATTTTTCCGTCATTTTCTCTTTACTCCACCACTCCCTTCTTCTCTTCCTTCTTCTTCTTAATAATAATAATAATAATAATAATAATAATAATAATAATAATAATCTTCTTTTCCCTTCATTTTCTTACTTCACTTTCTTTTTCTTCTTCTTAATAATAATAATAATAGTAATAATAATATTCTTTTCCTTCATTTTCTCTTTACTCCACTTTCTTCTTTTTCTTCTTTTAATAATGATAATAATAATAATAACAACAATAATAATCTTTCTTTCTTCATTTTCTCTTTACTCTCTTTTCTTTGTCGTCTTCTTCTTATCCTGCTTCTTTTTTCTACTTCTACAAAACAACAACAATAATACCCGCTTGTTTTACTCTCGCCCCTTCTCATCATCCATTCTTTGACTCTTTCTTTTTTTCTTCTTCCCCCATCCACTTTTACTCTCTTTTTTTGTCGTCTCTCCTTTGTTCCCTTCTTTCTTTTCCTTCGGCTTTCTCACTTACTTTCTTTATTTTTCTCACTTCTCTTCTTCATCCTTATTTTCGCCGTCTTTTGTCAACTTTTCCTTCCTTCCATTCACTTACTTTATCTTTCGTTTCTCCCTCTTCTTCGTTTAGCTTTTTCTTTTCTTTTCTTTTCTTTTCCCCTTCAAATCCCAGTTTTTCTTTTCCTCTTCCTGCTTCACGTCTCATTCCAACTCTTCTATATTTTCTATTCCTCTTCTTCTTCCAGTGCATCTTTCCCTCTTCTTGTTCTTCTTGTTCTTCTAGCTTTTTCTTTTCCTTTCTTTTCTTCTACTTCTTCTACCTTTTTCTTTTTCTTCTTTTTCTTCTTTTTCCTCTTCTTCCCCTTCTTCTATATTTTTCTTCTTCTTCTTCTAGCTTTTTCTTTTCCTTTCTTCTTCTTCTAGCTTTTTCTTTTCCTTTTTTTTCTTCTTCTTCTTCTTCTTCTTCTTCTTCTTCTTCTTCTTCTTCTTCTATTACTTCTAGCTTTTCCTTTTCCTTTTTTCTTCTACTTCTAGCTTTTTGTTTTCCTTCCTTCTTCTTTTTTCTTCTTCTTCTTTCTTTCTTTGCTCTTTGCCGTTTCCTACTGTCTTCGGTGTTTCTTAATCATCTTCGTTGCTCCAAATATCCTTTGACTTTGTTTACTCGGCCATACAACAAATCAGGATTTACCCGACAATCTTTGTGTGCCCCAAAGAAACCTATTTTCAGAACGTCAAAGACGTCAGGACACAGAAAAGTGACAGAAAGAAGAGTCCAATAGACCAAAACTCAGAAATGTTCCTTCTTTTCTTTATCCGCCTCCATTTTTCTGCCATTCTTCACCCTTCAAACGTAACAATCCATTTTCTTTTTGCTTGCCCAGCTTCATGTGAGTCTGACATAATGCAACGCAAACCAGAAATCTATTTGTTAGCGTCGACCAAATTCTGTAAGAATGTTATGTCCCCGCTGAGAGGTCTATGCTAAAAGTAGCCAGTCATTTTGAATATCTTCAGAATCGGTTACGCGACCTTGATGTAACTTGACAAGTATCAGGAGGGACGTTACTGCGCATGCATGAACAGTTACTCACCGGTCAGGCTACTCAGGCGGCCATTGTGATGTCACTGAATGAGCTTGGGCAGTGTGAAGGACCAGGGACGGGAGTAGGAAGAGGAGGAGAAAAGAAAAAAGTACAGGAAGAATAAGCGAAAGCGAAAGAAGGAGTATGTGTTGAATCGGAGGAGGTAAGAGAGGACAAAAGACAAGGCTGAAAGAAAATGAGGATGAGAAGAAGAAGAGAGAAGAAGGAAAGTGAGAAACCCGAAGAGGAAGAAAGGGAAAAAGGAGAAATCGGGGAGAAGAGAGAAAAGGGAGGTAAAATAAGGTATGGCAGAGAAGAAGAAAGAGAAAAAGAATGGGCAATAAGAAGGAAAGGGATTAAAACAGGAAGAACACGAGAAAAAAGGAAAATTATTATTATTATTATTATTATTGTTGTTGTTGTTGTTGTTGTTACTGTTGTTGTTCTTTTGTCGTTTCTGTTGTCTTTATTATCATTGTCGTTATTGTTGTTTTGAAGAAAATGTGCCGATGAAAACGAATTAAAAAAGGGAAGGAAAATAGCATTATTGCATAGGTTTTATTTTATTTATTTATTTATTTATTTATTGTAAATCATCGCTTCAGTCGGGTCTGCCAGTTCCTTTTACACTCCAGATATAATTATTTACCCGCTGCCCCACGTAGCAAGATGTGGGACAAGGCCAAGTTTTAGCGTGCGGTATCCGAGCCCGTAGGCTCGGACAAAATTTCCCTGTAGACCACATAAAAACGGAGTCAGTTTCCCGAGACGAGACTCTGCCCTTCGGCATAGCCTCGTCTGGGAGATACCCTCTGACATGTGCCAGGTAAGTATAATTATATACCACCAGCGCAGGGACGGATCCCTACACCAGGTAAGTATTTACACTCCAGATATATGTCTTGTCTTGGGTATGACGATAAACTACATCTGCGTCTAGGGTAAGACGATAAACTACGTCTAACAGCAAGGCCACTGATCAGGAGGTTTTGTAGAGCGTGGAACCACCTCTCAATTGCCGGTGTTCCCAGGTCCACCCTGACCCGAGGTGGTAGCACCTGTTAGGGTCCAGATATCGGCAAATAGTTAACCCTAAACTGATGTAAAAAGCCTTATTGAAGTGTAAAAATAGGTTTTAATAGCAGAAATACTTTGTAAAACGTTATTACCAGAAATAAATTGTTCAAGAAAAAAAAAAACTATTACCAGCAATACATTTTTTTAAATATTATTACTAGCTATATATTTTTGAGAAAAAAAAATATTACCAGAAATAGATTTTTGACAAAACAAAATATTACCAGGAAAAAAGTTGTCGGTATTAAATAACCCATTGAGGTTGATATGCCGTAAACCAAACCAAACCAAACCAAACCAAACCAATCTTAACCAGACATATATCTTTACACTTTCTATCTTTACAGTATGCCGTTATAAAAGCAGAAATCAACTATAAATAAGTGAAATCCCAAGAGGAGTGCTTTAATTAGGACTAAAATTACATTGTTTTATGCAGTTTGATTGACATCACTAACCATGAACCCTGTAACTAAACGAAATAAAAGAATTAAGGTTTATGTTAAGAAAAATACAAGTCTAACTTCAACTAAACATAAGCAGCATTTTTCTGTGGTGCCAGTGATCAGTGTTCAAGCCGAGTTAGAAAGGATACCGAACTAAATAGAGCTTCGATATTAAGAACAAATGACCGACTATGCCAATGCACCTAATTGAACTAAATTTTAAAAAAAAAATTTCAATTATGAAGATAATTTTCAATAATAAAGACATTTCCTCCGATGCTAAACACATTTGCTTTGTTTGAAAGTGCCGAGAGGCTTGGCGGCAAAAATACTTAATGCTTCTCTGGTATTATGATATTTCATATTTTTTCCCCGATTATTAATCTATCATATATATATATATATATATATATATATATATATATATATAGATATATATATATATATATATATATATATATATATATATATATATATATATATATATATATATATATAGATATATATATATATATAGAGAGAGAGAGATAGAGAGAGAGACCTATATTTCTTTTCTCTGTCATTTCTGATACGTTTTTTTTTAATATGCAAATTTTCTATTAAATCACGTAACTACCATCTGACAAAACAGCCCATAGTGACATGAAACTTATTTTTCACGTCTGTTTGTCAATTGTTCATTTGTGTTGAATAATATTGATTTTTACAATGATTCATAATTTTTTGTTCAGATTCATCTATCTGCAAATGTTCTTTCGCCATATTTAATGCATTATTAAATTTTTTTTCTGTGATGGATGGATAAAAATCCTTTATATCGAGTTGTATAAAATTATGTTCTTTTTATTTTTTTTTTTTTTTTATATTTTTAAACCGATTCATAACATCTTTTGTGTCTTTTCATTGGTTTATTCATATTACTGTGCATAGTTTTGGGATTATTTTATCCAATGTTTCTTTTTGTCTTTCAATCTCACTCTTAACTTGGTGTATTAGTCGACATGGGGTTTGGTTTTAAAATTTTCCTTATGCCCTTTAATTGTGATGTATGCATATGTTGTTTATAAAAGATTTATTTTGTACTCTAAATTAACTTTACTTGGTATTACTAATTTCTGTTTCTTATAGCTTCTAAATTAATTTACTATTCTATATTGTCATATGTTGTGTGCATATACATATATATATATATATATATATATATATATATATATATATATATATATATAGGTAACTATACTCGTTTCGAAAAACCCTCGAATTTTTGATTTGACAATAATCAAATCAATCTCGAGGGAAAAAAGGTTTTAAAAAAAGAAAGCTAGAAACGTGAACTTCTGCCGAAAAAAATCGCACAGATACAGGTTTGAAGCCCCAAGAAAACCCCCGATAAGAGTAAACAACTAACAAAAGAGCTCAATACAACCGTAGAGCAGACCTAGATACACCTAGTGAGCCAGACAAACCTACCCAGGTTTCACCTAAGCGGATCGTCAGGGAAAGCTGGTTTGTCTGGCTCACTAGGTCTATCTATCTATCTATCTATCTATCTATCTATCTATATATATATATATATATATATATATATATATATATATATAT
The DNA here is from genome assembly GCA_963932145.1 of Acanthosepion lycidas. NCBI lineage: Eukaryota > Metazoa > Mollusca > Cephalopoda > Sepiida > Sepiidae > Acanthosepion > Acanthosepion lycidas. The sequence continues at coordinate 111,412,781 of OZ010583.1, read as the reverse complement.
TATATATACATATATATATATATTATATATTTTATATATATATATATATATATATATATATATATATATATCTTCCTGAAGAACAAAATCAAACTTTTTTTGTATTCACTTTTACTTTTTCTTACATAAAATATATTTATTTATTTCGTGGTGTGACGCTCTCCAGTGGGGGCATTATTTTCAAGTCGGAAATAAAAAGACGAATCTCTCGAGTTGAAGAATTAGTTTCGCATTTAAGAATCTTAGAGTTGTAAGATCCATGCAGTTTTAGGATTCTTGCACTTCTTCTCAGAATTATTATCTACTAGCTAATGTATACGTAATTATCCCTGGAGAGGGCTGGGCTCCGCCAGGTTAAAATGTCCAAAACACGTCACATGGCGAGCATTCCAAGAAACCATTCACGGAAACCCAGGCTCTGGAACACAATCGCGGCAAATGGAGGAGAGAATGGTAGACAGCTCAGCACGGCGGCGCCCTATTGACTTCTTCCGGGATTCAGGGCGAAAGAAGAAGAAGAAGAAGAAGAAGAAGAAGAAGAAGAAGAAGAAGAAGAAGAACGTCTACGTCTGGTAAATAATCAAATCTTGGAGCATAGTTTCTTCTTTCTTTTTTTTTCTTTTTTTCTTTTGCTTTGTGCTTTATTTTCACCCAATATAATGTCCAAGTGCAATGTTTTAAGGATATAAAAGGAGGAAGCAAATGTTTCATATTATGAGGATAGGTAGGATAGATAGATAATGCTTGATTTTCAAATGGTTAACATTATAGTGATCTGGGAAGCATCCCCTTGGAATTCAATTACATATTTCTCGGAAAGAAGCTGCCTGAGTGGAACTTACTCCATATCATTGGAATATGAAGAGAAGGCGGACGAGTCGACTCGGTATACGTAGATCTGTGAAGATCAGAAATGGTTAAAACAAGGAACGTAGTTCATTCGAACATTTGCCATGAATTCGTAATAATAACAATGAGATAAATTCCCAATTCTGAAAATTGAAAACCGCAAAACAACTTATACCTCAGTGGGACAGAGAAATATATTTGGGTTTCCGAATCATTCTAAAGTTTACTTCAACTCTATACTTCTAACATCTCTGCCTAAACTTTGAAATCTTATTTACTATTTATTTTATTTATCTTAATTTATATGCTTATTTTTCCTCAATAGGAGTAGATAGGTTCGCCTATAGCCCGGTTTACACACCTCCCCTGGCTTTTGAATAAGAGTAGAAATTTATTCTTTGTTTCTCGTTCAGGATTGGGTTCCGCTTCCTTCTAAAGTTTTCTCGTTCTCTTTGACTCTCAGTAACCTCCTTGCGTCTTAGTGGCATTATCGCCTTCCTTGACAATAAATATCATTGTCGTAGTATTTCTTATCATTATTTATGTGAGACAATGTTTATTTTCAGATTCCTTGATCATGGATGTGGAGAGTTTTTTTTTTCCGTAACTAGCGTAAAGATTTATAGAGCATTTACTAGCGTAAAAGAAAAAAAATAGAACCTTTGTTATTGATAAGTTCCCACTTAAAGAGTAAAAGAAATATAGATTTCTTAGGAAAATTGTATTATAAAAAGGCATTTTTATAGCGCGCAAAGAGAAATTATATTATACGCAAGGGTCATATACCAAAAAGCGGTGATCTGAGGAGCATCCCATCCGGAATCAATTCTGTATTTTCAGCAGTTTTGCGGAAGAAGCTGCCTGAGTAGAAACCTATTCCTTATCAGTTGCATATGAAAAGAATGAGGATGAGTCCAAGAATTTTGTTTCCATCATCTTCAGTCTCTTTAAAACAACTGCCCCTGAGGCTCTCCTTCAGTTGAGGAACAAGCAACAGTCACAGGTAGCAAGATCTGGACTGTAGGGAGCGCGTTTTCCTCCCTGTAGAGTGGGGTATTAAAGTTTTGATTCCCATCACTGTCAGCTCAAAATTTTATTGCATAGCGAGCTTCCAATTATCTTCATGTCCCGACTGCATTTTGTTTAGTCGGGTTTCTTCAAAGAGCTCTTACAGACATTCCCTTCAATCTGGAATAACAATAGTTGGTAGGTCAGCTGATTCGATGTATAGTAATAATATACTAAACTTACAATAATCTAGGACTGTTATGACTGCCGTTTGTAAAATGTTTCAAAAACCTATTCAATGTACCTCGTATATTTATCTATATTTCAATGCCTGTCTACCTGTACCTTTGTCTGTTACTTCGTCTCTTTTATGCCTGTTATCACTGTATATTTCAGAGGCCATGTAACTTCTGTAAAACGCCATGATACAGTACGTATAATCATTTAGTATACCGTAGACTAGACAAAATATCTAAAATAGAAGCAGGAATATAGGGTTGCGCCAATATTGAAGATAAGCATGTTCTCTAATGTAGTATGTCAGGCCCTCTTCAGAACGCAGACGATAATGGTTCTCCACACATTCCTTTTCTTTATTATCTGTGTATTACTATACGACTTGAGAAAGGTAATCTGTATTACCATACGACTTGAGAAAGGTAATGAATTGGTGTTCTATTGTACTGGCCACGATTTTGACTTCAATTTTTTCCTATATGTTGGTTGCAAACAAATTTATGAAGCTCAATATATCCTGTTATTTAACACATGGATGAGGGACGAAGAGGTTATTTGTGAGTAAGTTAGTGCAACAGACAGAATATGAATTGGATCGCTGACTCCATTTTTTGTGTAGATATTCGTTAGACTGCCAGATAATACAGCATGACCTTACTAAAATGACTTTAAACGCTCTCTTAGTAAATCATTGAGTTCCAGTTTTGAAAACAGACCTGAATAGGCACTTTCCACTTTTTCCTGTCCAGTTTACAATATATATTATCTTCAGGGAATAGGCATTCCAGTTTTGAAAACTGGTTTCTATTGGCATCTTTTCACTTTCATCATTGTCCAGTTGACAATATATTTTAGTTTAACAGAATCGGAATTTTGCACTTTTTTCCTGTCTACTGGACCAGATATATTTGCTTAACAGAACAGACGTCTTTCAACTTTTCTACTCTCCAGTTGACAATATATATTAGCTTGTCAGCACTTTCCTCATTGTCCAGTTGACAATATATTTTAGTTTAACAGAATCGGCATTTTGCACATTTTTCTGTCTATTTGACAAGTTATATTTGCTTAACAGAATAAATGTCTTTCAACTTTTCTTACTATGAAGTTGACTATGTATATTACCTTGAAAAATAGACAACTTTCCACTTTTTCTTTGCCAGTTGACAATATATATTATATTAACATAATCGGCATTTTCAACTTTTTCCCTATCCAGTTGACAATATTTATTTATTTTTCATTGTTTATCGGTTTTGTTTGAAATCAAAAATATTTCAGTTTACAGATTCATTGAAAATTTCATTGATTGTTTGTGGTGTATTTCATTACCTAATGAACCGGAGGAAATGTAATTATTTACCAAGATTACATAGGATGTGACATTCAGTGTGGAACGAACTCGCTACGTAAGAGAAATTCTCAAGTATTTCGACGACTATGCGCCAAATTAGTCAGGGAAATAAATTAATCTGAATTTTTGTCTAGCTCATTCAAAAACAAAATATTTACCCCTTCCAAAAATAGACACATATTGTCACGGGATTGTTACGCAACTAAAAGCCATCTGAATGAATATGTAAAAGACTAAATTCCGAAATTATGAAAATGAAAGTCAATCGGTTATAATGTTCAAACTCCGGTTACGAATTGTTGGGTACCATTCGAATATTTCGCAATGATAATGCTTATTAAACAAAAATGAATTAATCGAGCAGCCATTTCTAACATGGGTGAAAATTTATAAAATATTGACATAAAAACAAAATTTTATGGAAAATACGTTTCTCAAGTTAACTGACATCGTTCTTTCCTCTATTGATGGCGACTTTCTTTCTGGTATTGATCAAGCATTCTTTCAGATTGGGATTTGGTTATTCTTTCCGATATTAACAGGGGATATATTTACGCAATTGATGAGTTCTTTACGATTTTTATATGGGCGTTCTTTCCAATATTGATGTATTCTTTCAATTATTGATCGGGGCTTTATTTCCACTATTGATCGAGTCATTCAATTATTGATCGGGTCTTTCTTTCAACTATTCATGGATTCTTTCAATTATTGATCGGGTCTTTCTTTCCACTATTCATGGATTCTTTCAATTATTGATCGAGTATTTCTTTCCGCTATTGATGGATTCTGTCAAATATTGATCGGGGGCTTCTTTCCGCTGTTGATGGATTCTTTCGATTATTGAGCGGGGCTTTCTTTCCGCTATTGATAGATTCTATCAATTATAGATCGGCGATTTCTTCCCGCTATCGATGGATTCTTTCAATTATTGATCGGGGCGTTCTTTCCACTATTGATGGATTCTTCCAATTATTGATCGGGGCTTTCTTTCCGCTATTGATAGATTCTTTCAATTATTGATCGGGGCTTTCTTTCCACTATTGATGGATTCTTTCAATTATTGATCGGGGCTTTCTTTCCGCTATTGATGGATTCTTTCAATGATTAATCGGGTCTTTCTTTCCACTATTCATGGATTGTTTCAAGTATTGATCGGGGATTTCTTTCCGCTCGTGATGGATTCTTTCAATTATTGATCAGGGCTTTCTTTCCGTTATTCATGGATTCTTTCAATTATTGATCGGGTCTTTCTTTCCGCTATTGATGGATTCTTTCAATTATTGATCGGGGCTTTCTTTCCGCTGTTGATGGATTGTTTTAAGTATTGATCGGGGATTTCTTTTCGCTATTGATGGATTCTTTCAATTATTGATCGGGGCTTTCTTACCCCTATTGATGGATTCTTTCAATTATTGATCGGGGCCGTCTTTCTGCTATTGATGGATTTTTCAGTTATTGATCAGGGCTTTCTTTCCGCTATTGATGGATTCTTTCAATTATTGATCGGGGCTTTCTTTCCGCTATTGATGGATTTTTTCAATTATTGATCGGGGCCTTCTTTCCGCTATTCATGGATTCTTTCAATTATTGATCGGGGCTTTCTTTCCGCTAATGATGGATTTTTCAGTTATTGATCAGGGCTTTCTTTCCGCTATTGATGGATTGTTTCAAGTATTGATCGGGGATTTCTTTCGGCTATTGATGGATTCTTTCAATTATTGATCGGGGCTTTCTTTCCAATATTGATGGTTTCTTTCAATTATTGATCGGGTATTTCATTCCGCTATTGATGGATTCTTTCAATTATTGATCGGGTCTTTCTTTCCACTATTCATGGATTCTTTCAATTATAGATCAGGGCTTTCTTTCCGCTATTGATGGATTGTTTCAAGTATTGATCGGGGATTTCTTTTCGCTATTGATGGATGCTTTCAATTATTGATCGGGGCTTTCTTACCCCTATTGATGGATTCTTTCAATTATTGATCGGGGCCGTCTTTCTGCTATTTATGGATTTTTCAGTTATTGATCAGGGCTTTCTTTCCGCTATTGATGGATTGTTTCAAGTATTGATCGGGGATTTCTTTGCGCTATTGATGGATTCTTTCAATTATTGATCGGGGCTTTCTTACCTCTATTGATCGATTCTTTCAATTATTGATCGGGGCTTTCTTTCCAATATTGATTGATTCTTTCAATTATTGATCGGGGCTTTCTTTCCAGTATTGATTGATTGATTCAATTATTGATCGGGGTTTTCTTTCCAATATTGATGGATTCATTCAATTATTGACCGGGGCTTTCTTTCCACTATTTATGGATTCTTTCAAGTATTGATCGGGTATTTATTTCCGCTATTGATGGATTCTTTCAATTATTGATCGGGTCTTTCTTTCCACTATTGATGGATTCTTTCAATTATTGATCGGGGCTTTCTTTCCACTATTGATGGATTCTTTCAATTATAGATAGGGGCTTTCTTTCCGCTATTGATGGATTCTTTCAATTATTGATCGGGGCTTTCTTTCCGCTATTGATGGATTCTTTCAATTATTGATCGGTTCTTTCTTTCCACTATTGATGGATTGTTTCAAGTATTGATCGGGGATTTCTTTCCGCTAGAGATGGATTCTTTCAATTATTGATCAGGGCTTTCTTTCCGCTATTGATGGATTCTTTCAATTATTGATCGGTTCTTTCTTTCCACTATTGATGGATTGTTTCAAGTATTGATCGGGGATTTCTTTCCGCTAGAGATGGATTCTTTCAATTATTGATCAGGGCTTTCTTTCCGCTATTGATGGATTCTTTCAATTATTGATCGGGGCTTTCTTTCCGCTATTGATGGATTCTTTCAATTATTAATCGGGACATTCATTCCACTATTGATGGATTCTTTCAATTATTGATCGGGGCTTTCTTTCCAATAATGATGGATTCTTTCAATTATTGATCGGGTCTTTCATTCCGCTATTGATGGATTCTTTCAATTATTGATCGGGTCTTTCATTCCGCTCTTGATGGATTCTTTCAATTATTGATCGGGCCTTTCTTTCCACTATTGATGGATTCTTTCAATTATTGATCGTGTCTTTCTTTCCACTATTGATGGATTCTTTCAATTATTGATAGGGGCTTTCTTTTCTCTATTGATGGTTTCTTTCAATTATTGATCGGGTCTTTCTTTCCACTATTGATGGATTCTTTCAAATATTCGATCCGGGCATTCTTTCCGCTATTGATGGATTCTTTCAATTATTGATCGGGGCTTTCTTTCCACTATTGATGGATTCTTTCAATTATTGATCGGGGTTTCTTTCCGCTATTGATTGGTTCTTTCAATTATTGATCGGGGCTTTCTTTCCGCTATTGATGGATTCTTTCAATTATTGATCGGGGCTTTCTTTCCAATATTGATTGTTTCATTCAATTATTGATCGGGGTTTTCTTTCCACTATTGATGGATTCTTTCAATTATTGATCGGGGCTTTCTTTTCGCTATTGATGGATTGTTTCAATAATTGATCCGGCTTTCTTTCCGCTATTCATGGATTCTTTCAATTATTGATCGGGGCTTTCTTTCCACTCTTGATTGATTCTTTCAATTATTGATTGGGGCTTTCTTTCCACTATTGATGGATTCTTTCAATTATTGATCGGGCCTTTCTTTCCACTCTTGATGGATTCTTTCAATTATAGATCGGGGCTTTCCTTCCACTATTGATGGAGTCTTTCAATTATTGATCGGGCCTTTCTTTCCACTCTTGATGGATTCTTTCAATTATTGATCGGGCCTTTCTTTCCACTATTGATGGATTCTTTCAATTATTGATCGGAGTTTCTTTCCACTATTAATGGATTCTCTCAATTATTGATCGGGCCTTTCTTTCTGCTATTGATGGATTTTTCAGTTATTGATACGGGCTTTCTTTCCAATATTGATTGGTTCTTTCAATTATTGATCGGGGCTTTCTTTCAACTATTGTTGGATTCTTTTAATTATTGATCGGGGCTTTCTTTCCACTATTCATGGATTCTTTCAATTATTGATCGGGGCTTTCTTTCCGCTATTGATGGATTCTTTCAATTATTGATCGGTGCATTCTTTCCACTATTGATGGATTCTTTCAATTATTGATCCGGGCATTTTTCCACTATTGATGGATTCTTTCAATTATTGACCCGGGGTTTCTTTCCAATATTGATGGATTCTTTCAATTATTGATCGGGGCTTTCTTTCCACTATTGATGGATTCTTTCAATTCTTGATCGGGACTTTCTTTTCAATATTGATTGATTCTTCCAATTATTGATCGGAGCTTTCTTTCCACTATTGATGGATTATTTCAATTATTGATCGGGCCTTTCTTTCCACTCTTGATGGATTGTTTCAATAATTGATCCGGCTTTCTTTCCGCTATTCATGGATTTTTTCAATTATTGATCGGGCTTTCTTTCCACTATTGATGGATTCTTTCAATTATTGATCAGTTCGTTTTTTCCACTATTGATGGATTCTTTGAATTATTGATCGGGGCTTTCTTTTCGCTATTGATGGATTGTTTCAATAATTGATCCGGCTTTCTTTCCGCTATTCATGGATTCTTTCAATTATTGATCGGGGCTTTCTTTCCACTCTTGATGGATTCTTTCAATTATAGATTGGGGCTTTCTTTCCACTATTGATGGATTCTTTCAATTATTGATCGGGCCTTTCTTTCCACTATTAATGGATTCTCTCAATTATTGATCGGGCCTTTCTTTCTGCTATTGATGGATTTTTCAGTTATTGATACGGGCTTTCTTTCCAATATTGATTGATTCTTTCAATTATTGATCGGGGCTTTCTTTCAACTATTGTTGGATTCTTTTAATTATTGATCGGGGCTTTCTTTCCACTATTCATGGATTCTTTCAATTATTGATCGGGGCTTTCTTTCCGCTATTCATGGATTCTTTCAATTATTGATACGGGCTTTCTTTCCAATATTGATTGGTTCTTTCAATTATTGATCGGGGCTTTCTTTCAACTATTGTTGGATTCTTTTAATTATTGATCGGGGCTTTCTTTCCACTATTCATGGATTCTTTCAATTATTGATCGGGGCTTTCTTTCCGCTATTCATGGATTCTTTCAATTATTGATCGGTGCATTCTTTCCACTATTGATGGATTCTTTCAATTATTGATCCGGGCATTTTTCCACTATTGATGGATTCTTTCAATTATTGATCGGGGGTTTCTTTCCAATATTGATGGATTCTTTCAATTATTGATCGGGGCTTTCTTTCCACTATTGATGGATTCTTTCAATTCTTGATCGGGACTTTCTTTTCAATATTGATTGATTCTTTCAATTATTGATCGGAGCTTTCTTTCCACTATTGATGGATTATTTCAATTATTGATCGGGCCTTTCTTTCCACTCTTGATGGATTCTTTCAATAATTGATCCGGCTTTCTTTCCGCTATTCATGGATTTTTTCAATTATTGATCGGGCTTTCTTTCCACTATTGATGGATTCTTTCAATTATTGATCAGTTCGTTTTTTCCACTATTGATGGATTCTTTGAATTATTGATCGGGGCTTTCTTTCCACTATTGATGGATTCTTTCAATTATTGATCGGGGCTTTCTTTTCGCTATTGATGGATTGTTTCAATAATTGATCCGGCTTTCTTTCCGCTATTCATGGATTCTTTCAATTATTGATCGGGGCTTTCTTTCCACTCTTGATGGATTCTTTCAATTATAGATTGGGGCTTTCTTTCCACTATTGATGGATTCTTTCAATTATTGATCGGGCCTTTCTTTCCACTCTTGATGGATTCTTTCAATTATAGATCGGGGCTTTCCTTCCACTATTGATGGATTCTTTCAATTATTGATCGGGCCTTTCTTTCCACTCTTGATGGATTCTTTCAATTATTGATCGGGCCTTTCTTTCCACTATTGATGGATTCTTTCAATTATTGATCGGAGTTTCTTTCCACTATTAATGGATTCTCTCAATTATTGATCGGGCCTTTCTTTCTGCTATTGATGGATTTTTCAGTTATTGATACGGGCTTTCTTTCCAATATTGATTGGTTCTTTCAATTATTGATCGGGGCTTTCTTTCAACTATTGTTGGATTCTTTTAATTATTGATCGGGGCTTTCTTTCCACTATTCATGGATTCTTTCAATTATTGATCGGGACTTTCTTTCCGCTATTCATGGATTCTTTCAATTATTGATCGGTGCATTCTTTCCACTATTGATGGATTCTTTCAATTATTGATCCGGGCATTTTTCCACTATTGATGGATTCTTTCAATTATTGATCGGGGGTTTCTTTCCAATATTGATGGATTCTTTCAATTATTGATCGGGGCTTTCTTTCCACTATTGATGGATTCTTTCAATTCTTGATCGGGACTTTCTTTTCAATATTGATTGATTCTTTCAATTATTGATCGGAGCTTTCTTTCCACTATTGATGGATTATTTCAATTACTGATCGGGCCTTTCTTTCCACTCTTGATGGATTGTTTCAATAATTGATCCGGCTTTCTTTCCGCTATTCATGGATTTTTTCAATTATTGATCGGGCTTTCTTTCCACTATTGATGGATTCTTTCAATTATTGATCAGTTCGTTTTTTCCACTATTGATGGATTCTTTGAATTATTGATCGGGGCTTTCTTTCCACTATTGATGGATTCTTTGAATTATTGATCGGGGCTTTCTTTTCGCTATTGATGGATTGTTTCAATAATTGATCCGGCTTTCTTTCCGCTATTCATGGATTCTTTCAATTATTGATCGGGGCTTTCTTTCCACTCTTGATGGATTCTTTCAATTATAGATTGGGGCTTTCTTTCCACTATTGATGGATTCTTTCAATTATTGATCGGGCCTTTCTTTCCACTATTAATGGATTCTCTCAATTATTGATCGGGCCTTTCTTTCTGCTATTGATGGATTTTTCAGTTATTGATACGGGCTTTCTTTCCAATATTGATTGATTCTTTCAATTATTGATCGGGGCTTTCTTTCAACTATTGTTGGATTCTTTTAACTATTGATCGGGGCTTTCTTTCCACTATTGATGGATTCTTTCAATTATTGATCCGGGCATTTTTCCACTATTGATGGATTCTTTCAATTATTGATCGGGGGTTTCTTTCCAATATTGATGGATTTTTTCAATTATTGTTCGGGGCTTTCTTTCCGCTATTCATGGATTGTTTCAATAATTGATCCGGCTTTCTTTCCGCTATTCATGGATTTTTTCAATTATTGATCGGGCTTTCTTTCCACTATTGATGGATTCTTTCAATTATTGATCGGGACTTTCTTTCCAATATTGATTGATTCTTTCAATTATTGATCGGAGCTTTCTTTCCACTAATGATGGATTATTTCAATTATTGATCGGGCCTTTCTTTCCACTCTTGATGGATTCTTTCAATTATAGATCGGGGCTTTCCTTCCACTATTGATGGATTCTTTCAATTATTGATCGGGCCTTTCTTTCCACTCTTGATGGATTCTTTCAATTATTGATCGGGCCTTTCTTTCCACTATTGATGGATTCTTTCAATTATTGATCGGAGTTTCTTTCCACTATTAATGGATTCTCTCAATTATTGATCGGGCCTTTCTTTCTGCTATTGATGGATTTTTCAGTTATTGATACGGGCTTTCTTTCCAATATTGATTGGTTCTTTCAATTATTGATCGGGGCTTTCTTTCAACTATTGTTGGATTCTTTTAATTATTGATCGGGGCTTTCTTTCCACTATTCATGGATTCTTTCAATTATTGATCGGGACTTTCTTTCCGCTATTCATGGATTCTTTCAATTATTGATCGGTGCATTCTTTCCACTATTGATGGATTCTTTCAATTATTGATCCGGGCATTTTTCCACTATTGATGGATTCTTTCAATTATTGATCGGGGGTTTCTTTCCAATATTGATGGATTCTTTCAATTATTGATCGGGGCTTTCTTTCCACTATTGATGGATTCTTTCAATTCTTGATCGGGACTTTCTTTTCAATATTGATTGATTCTTTCAATTATTGATCGGAGCTTTCTTTCCACTATTGATGGATTATTTCAATTATTGATCGGGCCTTTCTTTCCACTCTTGATGGATTGTTTCAATAATTGATCCGGCTTTCTTTCCGCTATTCATGGATTTTTTCAATTATTGATCGGGCTTTCTTTCCACTATTGATGGATTCTTTCAATTATTGATCAGTTCGTTTTTTCCACTATTGATGGATTCTTTGAATTATTGATCGGGGCTTTCTTTCCACTATTGATGGATTCTTTGAATTATTGATCGGGGCTTTCTTTTCGCTATTGATGGATTGTTTCAATAATTGATCCGGCTTTCTTTCCGCTATTCATGGATTCTTTCAATTATTGATCGGGGCTTTCTTTCCACTCTTGATGGATTCTTTCAATTATAGATTGGGGCTTTCTTTCCACTATTGATGGATTCTTTCAATTATTGATCGGGCCTTTCTTTCCACTATTAATGGATTCTCTCAATTATTGATCGGGCCTTTCTTTCTGCTATTGATGGATTTTTCAGTTATTGATACGGGCTTTCTTTCCAATATTGATTGATTCTTTCAATTATTGATCGGGGCTTTCTTTCAACTATTGTTGGATTCTTTTAATTATTGATCGGGGCTTTCTTTCCACTATTCATGGATTCTTTCAATTATTGATCGGGGCTTTCTTTCCGCTATTCATGGATTCTTTCAATTATTGATCGGTGCATTCTTTCCACTATTGATGGATTCTTTCAATTATTGATCCGGGCATTTTTCCACTATTGATGGATTCTTTCAATTATTGATCGGGGGTTTCTTTCCAATATTGATGGATTTTTTCAATTATTGTTCGGGGCTTTCTTTCCGCTATTGATGGATTGTTTCAATAATTGATCCGGCTTTCTTTCCGCTATTCATGGATTTTTTCAATTATTGATCGGGCTTTCTTTCCACTATTGATGGATTCTTTCAATTATTGATCGGGACTTTCTTTCCAATATTGATTGATTCTTTCAATTATTGATCGGAGCTTTCTTTCCACTAATGATGGATTATTTCAATTATTGATCGGGCCTTTCTTTCCACTCTTGGTGGATTGTTTCAATAATTGATCCGGCTTTCTTTCCGCTATTCATGGATTTTTTCAATTATTGATCGGGCTTTCTTTCCACTATTGATGGATTCTTTCAATTATTGATCAGTTCGTTTTTTCCACTATTGATGGATTCTTTCAATTATTGATCGGGGCTTTCTTTCCGCTATTGTTGGATTGTTTCAATAATTGATCCGGCTTTCTTTCCGCTATTCATGGATTCTTTCAATTATTGATCGGGCCTTTCTTTCCACTCTTGATGGATTCTTTCAATTATTGATCGGGGCTTTCTTTCCGCTATTGTTGGATTGTTTCAATAATTGATCGGGGATTTCTTTCCAATATTGATGGATTCTTTCAATTATTGATCGGGGCATTCATTCCACTTTTGATGGATTCTTTCAATTATTGATCGTGGCTTTCTTTCCACTGTTGATGGATTCTTTCTATTATTGCTCGGGGCTTTCTTTCCAATATTGATTGATTCTTTCAATTATTGATCGGGGCTTTCTTTCCAATATTGATTGACTCTTTCAATTATTGATCGGGGCTTTCTTTCCAATATTGATTGATTCTTTCAATTATTGATCGGGTCTTTCTTTCCACTATTCATGGATTCTTTCAATTATTGATCGGGGCTTTCTTTCCACTATTGATGAATTCTTTCAATTATTGATCGGGGCTTTCTTTCCGCTATTGATGTATTGTTTCAATAATTGATCCGGCTTTCTTTCCGCTATTCATGGATTCTTTCAATTATTGATCAGTTCGTTTTTTCCACTATTGATGGATTCTTTCAATTATTGATCGGGGCTTTCTTTCCACTATTGATGGATTCTTTCAATTATTGATCAGGTCGTTCTTTCCACTATTGATGGATTCTTTCCATTATTCATCGGTGCTTTCTTTCCACTATTGAATGATTCTTTCAATTATTGATCGGGGCTTTCCTCTCTTGAAGGATTCTTTTTTTTTTCGATATTGTTGGGGTGTTTCTGTTTTAAAGGGGGGCATTCTTTCTTGCGCTCTGTATGGATTCTTTGTCACCAATATTCATCAGGTCTTTCTTTTCGATATCGATGTTGGCTTTTTCCGCTATTGATGGATTCTTTCTTTCCTATATTGATGTAGGTTGTGGGCGTGCTTTCTTTTCGATATCTGTGTGATCTTTCTTTCTGATGTTGATAGTATCTTGATTTCTACTTTTGATCGATTCTTTCTTCCCGATATTGATTGAGGTGGGGATTCAGCGATATTGCTGGGGTCTTTCTTTGCGATATTGTTCGGCGGAGCTTTCTTTCCGCTTTTGATCGATTCTTTTTTTTCCGATATTGTTGCGGGTTCGGGCTCTCCTTGCGATATTGATGTGGTCTTTCTTTCTAATGTTCATGGGTGCATTTCTTTCCAATATTGGTGCATTCTTTCACTTCGATATTGCGGGGTAGTGGGCTTTCCGTTCGCTATTGAAGAATTCTTTCTTTCTGATATGGATGAGGGCTTTCTTAGCGATAATGATGGTTGTCTTGATTTCCGCTATTTTTGGGTTCTTTCTTTGCTATGTTGTTGACAGTTTTATTTCTGATATTGATAACGTACTCCCGCTATTGATGGCGGCTTTCTTTACAATGTTCACTGGGCCTTTCTTTCTAACTTTTCCGTTCTGGTTATCACGATAAACTACATCCGCGTCCAGGGTAAGACGATAAAATACGCCCAACAGCAAGGCCTCTGATCAGGCGCTCTTTAGGACCGTGGAACCACCTCTTAATTGCTGGTGTTGCCAGGTTCACCCTGACCCGGGGTGGTAGCATCTGTTAGGTTCCCATCTATGGGCAAATAGTTAACCCCGAACCTGTGGTAAAAAGCATTATGAAAGTGTAAAAATATGTTTTAATACCAGAAATACTTTGTAAAAAATTATTACCAGAAATAAATTTTTGAAGAAATTCTGAGGGAAAAATATTACCAGAAAGAGATTTTTGACAAAACAAAAATATTACCAGGAAAAAAATAAATTATCGGCATTAAATGACTCATTGAGGTTGTTGATATGCTGTAAAAAAAACTAAACCAAATTCAACCAAACTTTCTAACTTTTAGCTTAAAGTAGTGTGTAATGTCAATATCTTCATTATATTATTATAGTTAGATGTACTATCCATTTTCCTTGTTCTTGCTGTCTAATGTCATCAAACGATCTTTACTTTTGTTATTTGGTACAGTGCTTTGTGATATCCGTTTGTTAAAAGGCATGAATCCAATATTCCCTATGAATTAAATAGAAGATCGCACTTAGTCTGAAAAAAGCAGGAAAATGCTACATTCAAAACTGTGGCGACGGCAAGAGTAAATGTCACTAGTCTTCTATAGCGAAGAAAACGGCGACTTAACCTCCTCAAACCAAGCGACAGCGCGTCGCGTGTATTTATGTGGCGAAAAAGAAAATTACTTACCAAACAAAAGGGCACGTATTCCGCATGACATGCTGAAGATGGAATATTTGAATTAAAAAACAAGTCCGTCGCAAGAGTCGCTATAAAATTATTATGATATGCATATTGCTGAACATCATCTCCCAGTTGTCGACGAATGGAAAAAAATGCTCGGCCGATAAAAGCAGTTGGGGTTCTCGAATCAGGGAGGAAATTCTGGTATTTTAGCTACCGTGTTTGTTGGAGAATGAGTTATTTTTCTGACTGGTTGCGTGCATTGTGATTCGTGAGATAGAACCTGCGAATCGAGTTTTCGGCATTTCTTTCTGCCCCCGATGTTCGAGTCTGAAACTTAATGATTTATTCTCCGTGACGTGAAAATAACCTGCGACAGATATTTCCTTTGTAATCCCAGATCGCTTACATCTTCCCAAATACAATTATGCCAATGTACTATTTTAAAGAAAAAAAGAAGCTATGGAGAGACATGATCGCCTACATCATGAAGTAAAATAACATTTTAAAAAATCAAATTTTTCATAAAGAAAATATGCTAATTGAATGTCAATTTTGAAATCCGTTGAGAACATTCGACGTGACGACATACGCGCTTATGTTACTGTGTAAAAAATCAAATCACGTCGTTGATAGCAAAGTATCTGATATTGATTGCTATTTTGTGTGTAGAAATTGTTTGCGTTGCGTTTGAAAAATGTCCGGGCGACATTTTGTTCGTTTCCCCCGCCCAACTATTGACTTGGGCTCCGTGCTCAAATCTCTTCGAATTTGTTTTGCCGGACGAAAATTAACATGGAGCCGAAACCTAAAGTGTTTGCCATCAGAAATAAGGCTTAGCAGATCGGCGGCGCTTCGAAAGGAATGATCGATGATAGAATCGATAAAAAAATCAATCTCTAACAGCAGTAAATCATCTTTTCATTGCTGGAAGCCTGAAAAGTTTTCGTTTTCTTTTTTTTTTCTTTTAACAGCACTATTGGAAAAATTTCCTTTTTACGTTATCAAATATTTTATGAAATAAAATAAATGACACGGAGAAAATGTTCAGCATTTCAAAAAGGATTTAAATCAGTGTTTCCCAACCTTTTCTTCCTTGTGGCCCCCATTTTTGGTGTCAAGAATTTCAGGCCCATATAAGCACAAATAGAAATGTAACAGAAAATACATTTAATTACAAAATCAAAATATAGTAGAAAATATAAACCCTGACTAATGACTACGTTGCTTGTAGTGTCTGTCTATCAGCTTGTCAGGTTGAACTTCCAATCCATGTTTCAGTTTCAGGTATGAACCGGACTATATGAGAACCTATTTAAAGATATTTATCGCGAATGAAGACGATAATGCCACTAAGACGTAGAGGATTAATGGGAGTCAAAGTGAATAAGAAAACTTTAGAAGGAACCGGAAACCCAGTCCTGAACCAGAAACAAGGGATAAATCTGTTATGGGGTTCACCCCTTTTTCATATAAGTGGACTCTACCAAGTGTACCTGGACTGCTGCCGTTAAATACCCAGAGGTACAGTCAGTGAGGGCAGTAGTGGTGGTAGTAGTAGTATGGCAGTAGTAATCGGTGGTCGGAGAGTGTGAGAATATACGAACGGAGATACTGTGAGATAAACTCTGGTAGAAGTCAGTTACAAGCACGTAGACTCTAAGGAAGTCCTACTTCGAGACTGTATATATCTATCTGTATTTGCTACTAACCACGTTCCTGGACTTACTAACAGTATTACTCTTTGTATGATTGTGTAAATACATTTTATTTCTTATATTTAATTATTGCGTTTGTCATTCCTTGGAGACCGAATTAATCTAGGAATACACAACAAATCTCTACTCCTATTCAAAAGACCTGAGAGGAGTGTGAACCGGGCTATAGGCAAACCTATCTACTCCTATTGAGGAAAAAATAAGCATATACAAATAGTAAATAATGAATTAAGATAAATAAAATAAATGGTAAATAAGATTTCAAAGTTTGGGCGGAGATGTTAGAGATATAGAGTTAAAATAACTTTACAATGAATCGGAAACACAAATATATTTCTGTTTCACTTAGGTATAAGTAGTTTTTCAGTTTTCAATTTTCAGAATTGGGAATTTATCTCATTGTTATTATTACCAATTCATATCAAATGTTCGAGTGAACTACATTCCTTGTTTCTACCATTTCTGATCTTCACAGCGAAGACCCGCCACTTAGAGCGAGACGACTTGTCCACTTTCCATTTATATTCCAATGATAAGGAGTAAGTTCCACTCAGCTTCTTCCCCAGAAATATGGAATTGAATTCCAAGGGGATGCTTCTGAGATAACTATAATCTTAACCATTCGACAATCAAGTGTTATCTATCTAGTCTACTTATCCTCATAATATGAAACATTTGCTCCCTCCCTTTATATCCTAAAAACATTCCTATTCAGTAACCTATTTACAAAAGCAAAATATAGTAGGAAATATAAACCCTGACTAATGACTACATTGCTTCTGGTGTCTGTCAGCTTGTCAGGTTGAACTTCCAATCTTTGGTCCGGGCGTAAAACTCCTCTATTTTCAATCTGCAATAAACTACGTTTCTTTGTGAGTTCTGCAGGAACTAACATTGGAATTGGCATCAATGGGACAAAATAACACAAGAAAAAATATATAAAATATCCTGTGCCAACGAGAATGATAGGTACTTGAAGTTGGCTTCAGGGTACTTAGTCGTTTTCTCTAGAATAGCATGTATATTAATCAAAACGAGAACAATAGTTTGAATAAATCGAATAAATATATTGAAAATTCCTCATTCCAAAAATCAAAGTACTATTATCAAAGAAGTATTTTTAAAACTTCGAGTTGGGGACAGACTCTAAAACAGTGTTTCTCAACCTTTTCTTCCTTGTGACTCGTTTTTGGTACAAAATAAAAAAAAAACAGAAAAAAAATACACTCCCACATAAGCACAAATACAAATTCCCTGCAAAAAGAAATACGTTTTATTTACAAAATCAAAATATAGCAGAAAAATATAAATCTTGACTAATGACTACACAGCTCCTGATGTCTGCGGGTTCATTTAAAATATTTCTCAGACTCACTTTTAGTCTCATGTTGAGAATCACTGATTTAAAAATTGTACATATCAAAAAGATGTTCGATTCCTTCGAAATCAACAATAGATTGTATTTGTTCATAATCGGTTTAATGTTTATAATCAAATGAAACGCACTTAAATATACGGTAAATTCTGTCTACCCGTCCGTATCTCTGAAACACCTTTTGATTCGAACTACAGTTGCTCTACATAGACATTTTACATCTTTCTTGGAACCTGGATGAAGCCGGAATTAAAAATCTTCCCTTCATCTGGTGCTTGAACATCAATTATTCGGATTTGTGTCCGGATGAGGAGGGAACAGTTATAAAATCAAATTTTAAAATAACTGAAAAAAAAAATAGGGATTTTTAAGTTTTTAATTTATAATGAGTTTAAAGTAACAAACTTTGTGAATTTAAAAAAAAATTATTTTAACTTCAGATTATAATATTTCCAACACTTTGTGAATTGACGAAATCAATTTTCTTTCTTCAAAATAAAAAGGAATCAGAATTAAAGTGAGAGGTTCCGTGTCATGAGGTTTTAAAGTTCCGCAGAGTTTGTGATTTTGAATTGGAAATCAGAGTTTCGGCCCCAAATCGGTCTTTTGGCCAGAATTAGGCTTATAGCCCCAATCAGACTTAAAGTGAGGTTATGAAGTTCCATGGATTATATTGAGAAATTCAAAGTTATTTCTTCAAAATTATCATTGCTGTTTAATAAGCTGGATTAGAGGCCCATTTAGTTTTGGGCTACAGGAGCTGGTTTAAAAGGCCTCACGGAGTGCGGTTTTTAAGCTCCTTTTATGTGCCGTGTCCTTTCAGTACGTACGCGATCATGACTCTCCATCTTCTCCTGTCCATTGTAGCTCTCAACAAGTTTCCTCTTTTTATCATTTCTCCCAGACCCTGTTCTGTCATCGACTTGCTTAAGCCCATTAATCATTCCATACGAAACTTTTCCTCTATCCGTCCTGTGAGCATTAGATTTACCAAGCCCGTCTTTCTCATTACTTATCCCAGGAATTTCAGCTGTCTTTTCCTGATGTGAAGTATAAGTTTCCTCCTTGTTTGCATCCTCTCCAAAACCACATCGTTGCTCATATGTTCAGTCCACGGTATCCATAGCATTCTTCTGTAGAACCACATCTCTGTTGCTCCGAGTCTCTTCTCCATCCTTAAGGAGATTGTCCAACATTCGCTACCGTAAACATGTGTAGATATCACATCGCAGTTTGGGCAGCTAGTCGTGGTGTAATAGTTAGCAAGATTGTCTTGCTAAAACAATTACGACTGAGTAGTGAGTTCGATCCTCACTGAAGACCCCTGCTTTTGGCCTTGTGCCACATCTAGGCTACGTTCGGAAGTTCACTATCACTATCGCAGTTCAGTATTCTTTTCTTTATTACCAACGAAACACCCCTGTCACGTAATACTCTGGTTAGCTTTTGGAATACGTGTTTGGCCATTCCAGTGCGACTTCCGACCTCAGCATCGCACTGTCAGAACTCTTACCTAATATTTAAATTTCCGCACCTGCTTGATTTTAGTGTCTCCGAATTATAAATTGCATTTCAGGTTCATCTTTTTGCTAATGACCATGCATTTTGTCTTTTTGTAGTTTATGCTTAGACCCTTCTTCTCACTCTCCTCTACTATAGGAGAGTGAGAAGAAGGGTCTAAGCATAGGTTATAATAGGTTATAAGGTTATAACCTATATATAGGTTTCTAGTTTCCTTTCCATGTCTGCTATCAGCACCGTGTCATCTGCGTATCTTATGTTGTAGAATTTCCAATTCTCTCAGAATTGATTCGCTGTATAGGTCGAGTAAATGATGACACATCCTTGCCTTACGCTCCTTTCTATTTTGTATTTCTGCAGAGTTGATTTTTTATCTTTATGCATGCGTTTGCTGCCAGTGGAGGTTTTAGATTATTCTAAAGTCTTTCCCGAATATGTCAAGGTTGCTGAGCAGCTCCAACAGATTTTTGTGGCGTATTTTGTCGAACCCCTTTGCGTAGTCTATAAAACACAGGTACACGTCCTTCTGCATTTGTATCGCTCTTTCTGATAACATTCTGAGCATGAATATCAAGTTTCTTCTTCCTGTGTCTTTAAGGAAACTGCACTGTTCTTGTCCTATCTCTGGCCTGATTCTGCTACTCGCTCTATTCATCAGAATACGGATGATGAGTTTTGTTATGGGGCTCATTAGATTGATTGTTCGGTGAAGTTCACATTCGTTTTACATTTCATTTATTATTTCCGCAATCTTGTCTCTGCCAAAAATCATCTAAGGCTGTCAGTTTTGAGAATTCGGTTTTTTCGAATTTCAGGTCCGTCAGTAACTCTGTGTATTGCCAGTTGTTTTCTTTCGTCGTAGAAGAGTTCTCCAGTATATTCGCTCCAGCGCTGAAGAATGTTATCCTTCTCTCGTATGAGCGTTCCATCCTTGGATTTTATGCAACCTGTTGACGAGCACGTCTTCTACCCTTTTAGTCCCCTTGTTTGTTTATGCACATCTCCTTTGTCTGCGGTTCTCAGTCTATTTCTACACATTTTTCGTTTACCTACTCTTCTTTAACCCACCTGCATTTGGTCCTTACTTCGTTGTGTAGTTTTCTGTATTCCGTTCCGTACCTTGGCAAAATTTTCTATCTCCTTTGCATCATGTCAAGAATCTCATCAGTCATCCATTCGTTTTTTCTTCTTCGTTCATTCTCCTTTGGGATGATATCGTTTGCTGATGTCACTAAAGCTTCTTTTAGTGTGTCCCATTTCAAGTTTCCATTTTGTCCCTCCCATCTTCTCTTCACACTGTCCATATATTTTCCCTTCAGTTCCGGGTCGCTAAGGAGTTTGTTGTATTGCAATTTAGGTGCTGCATTAGGGTGTTTTCAGTTTCCATAGTTTCATTCTTAGTTTATATATAGCGAGCAATAATTGAGTAGTATTTAAAATAAGAACTAGCCGATATATCCATAGAGATGGAACAAGAACAGTCTACTCCCGTAGATTAAATAAAGGGTTCAAGAGATCGACATACACTTGATTAAGGCGAAGGGATACAACGGAAGAAACGCTGTCATAACAATAACAAAGAGGAGGAAAAATGTCTGCATGTAAATAATGTAAATAGTAATAATTTATCAAACCAAATATTCAAACAGAAAAACAACTATTCAAAAACGGGTCAAAACATTTTTTGTTGCGCCGCTAAAATCGATAACAAATTCCCAAACAATGTTGCATCTCGTCAGGAAATAATTGTAAAATTATGAAAAGTCTCCAAGCAAATATTTTTGAACAGAAGAACATTTCTGAGTTGGAGCAAATTTTAATGACAGTTCTTATGTCATTATAATAAATAATCGACTGCAAAAGTTATTTCTCCACGAACGGTTATTTCCAACCAGAAAAATATATTTACAGGTTCTTCAAACATCAAGGCCCAATACAAACTGTTTCAGGTAAATTAATAAAGTCTGCTGAAACTTACCGAGGAAGCGAGATAAATTCAATTGAAAAGTATGTGAAAATTCGTATTGCTAAAACCTGGACCTCCTTGAATAAAATAGTTGTAATTTTTAATTTGATCTACGAGGCATCCTCAAGCGGAGATTCTTTCCAGCCACTGTAGGGGCAGTGTTAACGTATGGTACCTCTGTTTGGATCTCTATCTATAAAAGGCAGGATGTGTGTGTTTGTGTGTGTGTGTGTGTGTGTGTGTGTGTGTGTGTGTGTAACGAATGCACGGCCGCAATTTTCGACGGATTTGCACCAAAATTTATATGCAGATGCTCCAAGTTATCGACAAGGCCAAGACCGACTTTGCATTTCCCAACTTCCATCGATAATGGAAATAATCGAATTTTTCATGCTTCTACGGCAGTTTTCATGTAGTTTGTGGCCATTTTCTACTGGCCAGAGTTAGAGCCAATAGCTGACTAGCATGAAAAAAAAATTGATAGCTGCATTCGTCACAAGTGGGAAAAATTTAAATCTGCATGGCACTTTACTCCAATTGGTTCATTCGCTTGCTTAAAGACAACGTTGATTCTGATTCCGCAGAACTGGGTTGGATGTGAAAAAGTATTTGTTGTTAATAATCTTTTTTCTTTCGGTTTTTCCAGTTACGAGCCCTTTTTTAAAGCTGATCGTTTTGTGTTCATTTTGTTTAGTTCTTTTTTCGTAACAGATTTAATGTTTAGTATAGAGCTTAGAAAAAATTCGCAATGTGAGATAGGCAAGAAGTAAGGCATGTAGCAACATCAGCACGGCAAAAGGCAAGGAAGGGCAAAAATATTTTAAGTCAAGTGATAGCGATTACTGTATGAGTCGTACGGTTTTTGAATCAAGCACGGGCAACGACGGGCCATGCTGCTAGTTTTAACTAAAACCTACAGTCTAAGCTTGATGTAATCTACACTCGGATGCTGAGAGCTATACGTAAAATCTCTTGGAGATAACATCCAACTAAATCACAGTTCTATGGACGCATCCCTGATATTTGTACAACCTTACGCGAACGCAGAATGTGCTTTGCAGGTTACTGCTGGGGAGCAAAACAAGAACTCAAGAGTTATCTATTGCTCTGGACACCTAACTATGGAGCAAGACGGGTTGGACGCCCAGCAACCCCCCTACATTGACCAGCTATATTATGACACATAATGACACCCCCACCCCGATTCTGATGCAGGTGCGTGTTGGTTGGCGTGATAGATTCATAATTGTCCTCGCTAGCACAACCGAATAAATAAATATAACTGAAAATTCAATACATATCTTACAAACCGAACTCACATGCACAAGGTGTTATATACTCAAGAATTTGTTGTGGATTCCGTGGATGGAATCCTGCACAAATAAATAAACAACGCCAGTAATTGAGATAGAAAAATAAGTGTATTAAACGTAAGAATACAGACTTGAAGTGAAGATTAGTAGTCCAGGAATGCGGGTTAGTAGAAAGTCTCTGTAAGTAAAGCCGTAATCATCTCTCTCTCTCTCTCTCTGTCTCTCTCTCTGTCTCTGTCTCTGTCTGTCTGTCTGTCTGTCTGTCTCTCTCTCTCTCTCTCTCTCTCTCTCTCTCTATCTGGACTCTTATATAACTCTCTGAGAACATCCTGTGTCTGTCTCCGTATCTCTCAACATGTCTCAACGTATCTCAATATTTAACAGACCACCCACGAGGAATGTATGTGGTACAAGGCCGAGTTTAACGTGGGTTTCTCCGAGCCCGTAGGCTCAGCCAAAAAATATCCCCTTTGTACCCGGATAATCGGGTTCCGAAACTGTCTACCTACCCGGACGAAACTTTGCCCTTCAGCAAAGCCTCTTCCGGGTTCCTCTCTGCCAAAGCAGAAACTTTGACAGACGTCGCACACAGCCAGAGACTGTATCTCAACGTATCTCAGTATTTAATATCCCACCCATGAGGAATATATGTGGCACAAGGCCGAGTTTAAAGTGGGTTTCTCCGAGACCGTAGGCACGGCCAAAAATATCCCCTTTGAACCCGCCTAGACGGGTTCAGGGCCTGTCTACCTCCCCGAGCGAAACCTTGCCCTTCGACCAAGCTTCGTCTGGGTTCCTCTCTGCCAAAGCAGAGAGTTCGACAGACATCGAGACTGTATCTCGAGGTATCTCAGTATTTAAAGACGTCGAACACAGAGACTGTATCGCGAGGTATTCTCTCTGTCAGTAAGTATACTTTGGACGAGTCCCTCTTATTTAAAAAGGGGAGAGCACCACAACAGAATCAATATGTGAAGTACTAATTGGAAACATCAAAATCAAGAAGTATTATAACAGAACACGGAAAATGTGAAATCGAAATCCGAAGGTGCAGTGAAAATACACTTTTCAGAAGCTAAGCAATGTATTAAGAAAAGGGAAAATCTCGTTAGAAACAAAGAAAATAATACCGAACAGTTATATAATAGCGATCCTCCTATATGGCAATGAATACTCGGCAATCACCTCACGATAAAGAAAGCACTTGATACAACAAAAATGTTGTTCTACAGAAGGATACTGAGAATAACATGGACTGAACCTGTAAGCAAAAATTAAATTTTAAAGAAAATGGAAACAAAATGGACACTTAGAATCAAAGAGAGACAGTTGAAGTTTCTGAAGTATATGATAAGAAGGGAAGGCTTAGAAAATTGAACACTCGGATGATATATTAAAGGCAAAAAGAACTGATACAACCAGCGAATAACCTACCTAAACTGCTTGTGTATATGGTTGGCAGAACAATGATTAGAAGAGATAGTAAAAACCGAAAACTTGGTTGGTGGTTTGAAAGGGGTAAGAACAAAGAAAATTTTAAGAATCATTGGGCTACTGGAAGATCTGAGATGATAAAGTCATGACAATAGACAAACTTCTAAGTAGTAACTGTCCATCTTAATAGCAGGAGAGTAAAGTCACTTGGCAAAATATTGTAGTTAAATAACTAAAACTACTGTTAGTACAACGTGGAAGGTTGTAATTTGAAAGAGGGAATTTTCAGAAATTTCCAGAAACAGCGTTCAAACCACCCAATTTTGGGAATTTCCAGAAACAGGTTTCAAATTATCCAATTTTGGGAATTCCAGAAACAGTGTTCAAACCATCTAACTTTGGGAACTTCCAGAAACATTGTTTAAACCGTCCAATTTTGGTAATTTACAGAAACAGTCTTCAAATCATCCAATTTTGGGAATTTTCAGAAAAGTGTTTAAACACTTCAATTTTGTGAATTTGCAGAAACAGTGTTCCAACCATACAATTTTGTGAATTTCCAGAAACAGGGTTCAAACCATCCAATTATGGAAATTTTCGGAAAAAGTGTTTTCAACCATCCAATTTTGGCAATTTCCAGAAGCAGCGTTCAAACCATATACTTTTGGGAATTTCTAGAAACAGTGTTCAAGTCATCCAATTTTGGGAATTTTCAGAATAATGTTCAAACACTGCAATTTTGGGAATTTCCAGAAACAGTGTTTAAACTATCCAATTTTGGGAATTTCCAGAAAAATTGTTTTCAACCATTCAATTTTCGGAATTTCTAGAAACAGCGTTCAAACCGTCCAATTTTGGTAATTTACAGAAACACTTCAAACCCTGCAAAAGACATATATTAATACTGGGAGTGTTTTTAGTACAAAGAAAGCCGGAAGACCAAAACAAATTGATGAGAGAAAACTAATATTGTGAGAGTTTTGGGAGGCTATCCTAAGTTAAGAGCCAGAAAATTGAGGAAGGAATGCCGGCTTTACAATTTTTTGGTTGATACAGTACAGGGAATATTACGGGAAAAAACAATTTGAACTGGCGTCTAGCGGCAAAAAAAAAATAATAATTAGCCAAAAAAAAAAAAACATTGGAAAGTAAGATTTAAAATGGTTAAAAAAAACATGTAATATGGTATGCCAGAAAGTAATAAAAATTAATATTTAGTAATGAATGTAAAATAGAGTTGGCTTCTAATGCAAGAGAATATGTAAAAATATAAGTGAGAAAAAGAAGCAATAAAAATGCACCACAAAGACGTTAACATTTGGTGATGGACACGTAATGTTGTCGGGCTGCATCAAAAGCATTGGTAGAAGGAAATTGGTAAAAGTTGATGGAAATTTAACAGCGGAAACTATATTAGTATAATACGGTCTGATCTGCCAGGACGCTGCTACTTGTCACGCATCACGTGATTTCTTTTGAAAAATAAGTAATTCAACTTTTGGAAGACTGGCCAGCAGTGCTGATCTCAATATAACTGAACCATTATGATGGGAACTGAAGAAACTAGTGTTCCAATGAAAACCACACAATTTCCAAGAGTTTTAGGATTACCGCCAGAGAAGAATAGGAAAAATTAGCCAATGAGGAAACCTGAATCTTGTTCCATTCAATCTCATATCGAAGTGAGACAGTTATTCGATCTAAAGTCAACAACATTAATTGCTTAATCTAAACTTTGATATCATAATTTTTGTAATAATAATAAACACTTTTTGATAAAAGCAAGAATTAATTTTTCCCTTTACAAAAAGCTGAGAGGTGAATATTTAGCTGATGGCTCAGTATCCTTACATGGCTTTTATTCAGCATTACTATGCTTCATATGCTGTAACATCTTTCATAGAGTATATCACAAAAATGCACTAACTTTACTGGCCTCAAAGATCCTGAAATGTACTGATAAAATCATACTGTTAATCACTCTCGATCTGGGGGTAAAATTAACAGAAGTTATTAAATTTCTCTAGGTGGGCCAAAGCGTTTGCATGCTAGTATATATATATATATATATATATATATATATATATATATATATATATATATATATTAGGTTGGTGCAAAAATAATGACGTAATAATGTCATTTTTTGACGTATTTTTGAACGTCAAAAACGACATTATTACGTCATTATTTTTGCACCAACCTAATATGTGTGTGTGTGTGCGTGCGTGTGCGTGTGTGTGTGTTTGTGTGGGGGTGCAGTTCAATTTATATTACAATGAATCATTCATACAAAAAGTTGATTAGTAAAGTTAATGATATAAAGTGGCGAAATCTCTTCGCAAACCAAAGTTTTAAAGTTGCATCAACCTACGAACCACTCGATGAATGTTATGATCTTTGTTTTTCATAACTACAAGATGTATAAGTTTTTTTCTAATCTGCTATTACTTTCAACTGTACATACAGTTATCCTCAGGCATGGAAATTATTTTGCTTTTAATAAATCCAAGTAACATCAGAGACGAAAGATTCAATGCAATATGTTTTTTTTTTTTAGAAATGTGTTATTTTATGAATGATTCATTGTAATAAAAATTGAACTGTTGAAAAATGTTCTCGGCTACTTCTAGTTTAAATAATTTCTCGATCCGTTTTGTGCATTTGTGTGTGTCTTCGTTGTAACAAAGTCAATTTAAATATGACTCCCAACCGTGACACTAGCAAAAGCAGAACAAGTTTAAAATAATTTTTTAAACGATATTCTTTGTTCAGATTATTTTTTTTTTTAAATCTGTATTTGTCTTCCTGGTTTTTTGACAGGCATTTGTAAAATGAACTACTTTTCTGAAGCGGAAAATGTCTTCCTTATACTTCTGAGTGCACGGTCAAGTCAGAGTCGATTCACGTGACAGTCTTGCCTCCTACTACAGCTTCACACTGATCGCTCCGTTTAACCATCGATGACTGCCCACATTGTGAGTGATTACTGCTCGAATATTTTAAATTGCTTTCACGTTGTCACACGCAGACTGGGTAAGGCCTGTCCTCCGGCTATGGGACCAATTGCCGTCGGCGTCGGGCCACCCAGTCTCTTCAGTGCAGTGTGATTTGCATCCTGGGGCTATTTCCCTATCACGACACAAATATTAATGCTTTCG
>OZ010583.1:111367745-111382745 GCA_963932145.1 Acanthosepion lycidas | reverse complement strand
GGGTCCCGCCCAGGGACCTAAGGTTAGAAATGGCATCATGACACTTTCCACTGACAAAAAAAAAATAAAAATAAAAATAAAATAAAATAAAATAAAAATTACATAGATAAAGCCCTTCGTAAAGTGTGGGCTGTACTTGTCAGAACAATTTTTTGTATGTCCTTGAGGCATGGGCTTCCAGGAATCCCTGCAATTAGTCTACTGGAATCTTTTCCAACCAGTCCTAGGGCATCAACTACAACAGGGATTGTTGATGTTCCCATATGCCACATTTTCGAGATTTCTATTTCAAGGTCCTTGTATTTTGACAGCTTTTTGAATATCTTCAAAGATACATTGCAGTCAGCAAGGACTGCCATATCAATAAGGAGGCACCGTTTTTGTTTGTGGTCTTTAATAACAATTTATTATTATTATTATTATTATTATGATTATTATTATTATTATTATTATTATATCGATTGCCAACGTGACAAAAATGATATCATTGGCGCTCTTTGTAATTTCCTTTTCTTTCTACAAGGTTGAAAGTTTTTAAATTATTTTCGAATATTTTCTGGTTTCAATTTTAACACCCCTCGTTATTGTCTCGATGGTACGTTTTTGTTTTTACTGATACAGGTTTTTAATAAACCTCTGCATTTTTGCGCTTGATGAATAATACTGGAGTAAAGAAACTCTTTGTAAAAATAAGTTTTCCTCTCTTTGCCTTTGAGAAATACTCCGTTATATCTTAATGTTCAATGTGCGGGTGTGCGGGGAGGTTTAGAAAGTTATTTCAGTTATTCATGTTTAAACATGAGAATTTATGTCCGTTTTATAAATAGTATTTACATAAAATATTTATTCTTCAAATCTGAATCTTTTAAGTGTGCACAGAAGTTCCATGGTAAAACCGGTTTTCTTCTGCATACAATGCGTAGAGGTAAGATTGAAGAAACATTAAAAACATTTGCGCACACCTGATACTAAATAAATATTTTGATAGCACGTAAACATTTTAATACAAAACTGTGTTTGAATACTTATAGATATCGTTTGCATTTAATGAGGGTTGAACATTTAAACTTACAAAGTATCGTTATTTGTCAGTCGATTTTAGAAGATGCTTAGATTACAATAATCTAGCAAAAAGTAAGTGGGAACCAGAAAAGATCGAATTTGGACACAATTTCATATTTCTTTCTTTCTTTCTTTTTATCTATCTATCTATCTATCTATCTATCTATCTATCTAGCACAGTGTCTTCATATATCTCATTCTGTCTATTCAAATCTATTTATCTATCTACGTATCTAACACAGTTTCTTCATATATATCGTTCTGTCTATTTAAATCTTTCTATCTATCTGGCTGGTTTTCTATACACACGTGCTTATCTATCTTTCTATCACAGCTTTTCATACACCTTTGTGCAAATTAACTGAAACAACCACTTTAGTTTACTTTCTTTAACCATACGGTCAGTTTTAAACCCACTGGAATGACAGGGTATAATCGTTTTATATTTTTTCCTCAGATTAGGTCATTTGCAGTGGTGTGCAGTAACATGAATCTATTTTCGGCGTATATGATGAAATTTGTTTGTCCTTGAAAAATATTGTATCATCCGTGATTGCATTAGATTTTTATCATGTCCACACACTATTGTCTAGACTGTCGATTAGTTGTCCTATGGCCATTGTATGCGATGGACGTTACTCCAAGGAAGCACACAAAAATTGTAACTTTGCAAGAACACAACGGCAAGCTTTACCAATGAGCAAATCAATGTACTATAGACTGGCCTGGAAACGCTCCTGATTTATATTCAGTCGAGAATCTGTGGTCAATCTGCAAGGAAGGACTTCGTCGAATGGACATACGAAGTACTAACTGTGCACCGGGTCATGTTTCATGGGGAAAATACGAAAAAATATTAAATAACAACGGAATTATTCGTTTTGTTTCAATTATTTTGCACAAGGATGTGTCTATGTAATAATGTCTATTTGGTGTCTGTCTATGTATATCTATCCGTCTATATGTCTCTTTGACTCTCTGTCTTCTTTTCTAACTATCCATCAATCACAACTTGATCATTATCTATCTATCTATCTATCTATCTATCTGTTCAGATCTGTCTACCTGTACTATTCTTGAATAGCAAAGCTAAGGGATGTTCCTTAATTTCTAAACGTAGGACGGGTATGTCATTATTTATTTCCTTATTTTCTTTTCTTTTATTCCTTCCTTCCTTCCTTCCTTCCTTCCTTCCTTCCTTTATTTTATTTTATTCTTTCTTATCTTTTCTCTTCTTTCCTGTACCTCTAACTCTACAGGTGTTTGTGCAAACATGATTGCTTTTTCATTTTTTTAAACAGTAAAATCAACATGTACCTCGTAAATAAGCCTTCCTCCATGATATGTCCCGGAAAAGGGATATATTTGTTCGAAGTAGCAAAGTGGTTTTGAACTACTGTAACCGGGTAGGACAATCTAGCAGGTAACCGTAATGGACTTGTCCTCGTCGTAGTGGTAGGCAACAGGCGAAGACAATAGGCATCCTCCTGTATCTCCATATCAGTCTGTATTTATCGCTGACACCAGCCACTCATATTACTGTGAGGGAGAACCTAGGTGTATGCATATTCATTATATCACTCCAGTAAGCGAACCTGTCGAAGGGACACAAGAATTTCATTCTCTAGGCCGGTAGAAATTAATTTCGCTTTTATAACAATAATGGCAGAGGGGTTTGCTCAAACAAATGTACCCATTAAATATAGCCGTTTATAACAATAAGAAATGTTGTCGATTTTTAAACCCAATAATCAATTTAAAATGACAAAAGTGATTGTGTTTTTTTATTATTCACACTGTTTTTGGATCGACTTCAAAAAAATTAGTAAGAAATTTTGCTATCTATGGAAAAACGACGCTGTAAACTTTCGTGATTTTATTTTAAGAAGGAATTTGCAAAGTTGGAAGCCAGAAACTCTAAGCAGCCTCCACGGAAATCTTGTAGCGAGGAGCCAAATTTACATATATATGTTTTTGCCTTTGAGAATACCGTTGTGTATTTGGGAAAACATAGGGAGAGAGAGAATGACACAGACAGACAGGAACAAAATGATAATCAGCCATATTAATTAAACAATCAGCCAGAAGTAAAAAAAAAAAAAAAAAAAAAATACAGAAATATTTTCCTACATATTTGCATATATATTTGCATATTTCTTTTCATATTGTAACTGGGTTACAGTTAAATATTCTGAGAAAAAAGCTGTAGAAAAAATGAAAAGAATACAATTTAGAAGGAAAAACAAACAAACAAACAAAATAAACAAGCAAAAAATGGGATAGTTGCCGATGAAAGATATATAAAGAATTATATTATAAAGAAAGAAGGAAAAAGTTAACAGGTTAATTTCAGAAGGAAAATAAATATAGAATTATATTAGAAAGAAAGAAAGAAAGAAAGGAAGAAAAAAAGAAAGAAAATGAATTAGTTGCAAGAGAAAAATATAGAATTATATTACAAAGAAAGAAAGAATGAAAGAAAGAAAGAAAGAAAGAATCAAAGAAAGAAAGAAAGAAATAAAGAAAGAAGGAAAGAAAGAAAGAACGAAAATAAATTAGTTGCAAGAGAAAACTATATAATTATATTACAAAGAAAGAAAGAATGAAAGAAAGAAAGAAAGAATCAAAGAATCAAAGAAAGAAAGAAAGAAAGAAAGAAAATGAATTAGTTGCAAGAGAAAATTATAGAATTGTATTACAAAGAAAGAAAAAAAGAAAGAAAGAAACAAAAGTGGCGCAGATGTAACAATAGATAATGTAAACGCCCATATAATGTTACAGTTTGAATCTCTATTCCTGAACTAATGATACTTATTAAATCCAATTCACCCCAAGCAAGGTAGTAAAGACACTGAAGTGGTTATTGGGTGTGGAAGAATTAGAAATAAGGACAAATGCTAAGGCGTGAGAACTAAAGAAGAGAAATTAGGAAGACAGAAGATAGCGATTGACATTGCATTTAAAATGTTGAAGATCAAAGTTTTGCTGGAAATCATGGAGCCGGAAGAGAGTTCCACAAGCGAGAAAAGAAACTCTTAGCATAGAAAATATATAAATTAGCATCACCTCGTCGCGAATCTAGTACTGCACTTAAATTCATAAAGTCTAGGTACCATAGCGAAGAGCTCATCTGAATAATTATCATGAAAGGATTTATAGAAAAGGCACAGGGAGGCAATCTTATGGTGGTTAGAAACAAATCTTTAGAAGTGGTTTATAAATAAAAGTTTAAAAGTAGTTTATTGAAAAGATTTATAGAAGAAGCAACCTTACGGCGGTGTGAAAATGACTGAAGCAGAGATGCCAGCTCAGGGCCAATAATATTGTTGATTTTTCTTTGGATTTTATTAAGGAGCTCTACATAAATAGCAGGGGCACCGGATCATATGTGGTAGAAATATTCTAAGCATGGACAAATGGCAGATTTATAGATATGTAAGATAGACGCTGGAGAGAAAAAATATCTATCACGACTGAGTGACGCTACCTTCCTAGCAACTGATCTAGCAATGGATTCAATATAGTTTTTTCGCTTCATGTCAGCCGAGAACGTTAGCACAAGAAGGTTCAACCAGTCACTTTCCTGGAGGTTAGCATCAGCCATACTGATGGGAGGCAGAGAGAGGTCTCTCAAATGATTAACAGAGAACAGTTTAGTTTTAGAGGCATTAACATTAACACACCATCCTTTGCCCCAGTTAACTACAGACTGAAGGTCGTTTTGGATATCAGCTGCCATTTTCATTACATCAAACTGTTCAGATTTAGTATCGAGAAAGAAATAAATAGTTGTGTCATTGACGTAGATATCAAGTTGAGAGCTGATGCCATTGGGAAGGTCATTAATGAAAATCAAAAGCAAAGTAAGACCAAGGGTGGAGCCCTGTGAGAGACTTGCATCAGTACAAAAGGAACATGTAAGAGCGACCGATCTGTATAACTTTCATGATTTGATAGGAAAGACTGGGTCAGTTCAGTAATATGTCCGGAGACACCATAACTTTTCAACTTATGGAGAAACCCTGTATGCCAAAGCCTGTAGAAAGCTTTAGAGATATCCTAAGCCCGGGCTTCACCATTCTTATCTCGAGCTTGATAGAAATTTCTCGCAATTATAATCAGTGCATCAACAGTTGACAAAAAGAAACGAAAGCCATATTGCTTGTCTGAAAAAGTCCGTGCAGTGTGAGATACTTAACCAATTCAGCATTGATTAGGGCTGCTAGGAGTTTCCCAAAAAGAGGTAGAAGATTAATAGGCCGATAATTGGAAGGGTCTAACGGTTCAGCCGAGTTCTTAAAAACTGGAATAACAGATGAGGATTTTTAACAGGCAGGAAAGCAAGAGACGACGTGGTACTTATAAAGTTTAGAGAGAACAGGAGCCAGTTCAGGAACATAATTATTAATGACTTTTACAAGGAGACCTTCAGGTTCACATGCTTAGTTAGAGATGATAGCAGAAACCATAGAAGGGATTATATGTATATTAATCAACAGAACAAATATTTTCAAATATATTTACCATCTTACGACCTATTGATGATTTTCTCGTAACTCCAACATTAAAAGAGAACGGAAAACTCGGATAAAAATATTAATCTTTAAATAAAAATAACATGGCTGACAAAATAAAAAATCTTAACCGACTTTCAAAACAAGTCAAAAATATTGAGTAAAATGTATACATATTTTGTTTCCGTTCATTTTTGCTGAACAAAAGCAATAAATAAGTATTTTTTCCCTATGTATCTATTCTTTCTTATACTGTAGTGATGGCTCCTTGGTAAAATAACTGAACAAGTACTCACGTTCTCTATAGTTCAATTTGCCTAAAAAATGTATGTTTATGTTTCTTTTCTTACATGGTGTCCACCCTGTACTAGGCTCTGGGGGGGGGGGCACTCGAGGAATTAGGTTACAGAAAAAAAAAGACACTGTTTATACGGATATATGATGAAGTTAACAGTTAACCATAGACTTAAAAAGGGTTAAGATTATAGTGTTCGGTGGGGGCATCCTTTTGGGAGTCGGTTTTACAAGGCAGTGGTTCGTAGAACAAAGCTGCTGGAGTGAAAATTACATCTCACCAAGGGAATACGAAGGGAATGAAGGTGGTTCGCTACAATGTGTCTGGCATGATGGGTCTTAGCCTTGAAGGATAGGATTGGTGGAACTAAGGAGAGTAATTTATCTGAAAACTTTCGTTTCGTCTGTGAGTAACGGGTTCGAGGGCGGAAAATAATTCGTCACCTACAAAGACGCGGAGAAGGTTTTCGACTCTATCGAGAGTGGAAAACGAAAATTAGGCAACTCCCGCCCATATATGGGAGCAGTATACTCCATTTTCGGTCTGATCTGAATCTCTTAAAGGTAGAGGATAGCAGGAGTCAAGTACTTGCTGAAGTGGTAGATGAAACCGACCACTTTTCCAGCGTCTTTAGTGGTGGATCATATGTACGAATTCCACTTGAGCCCCACTAGGTTCTCAAGGCACGAGGCCTCCATGAGTTGACATTAGTTCATCGCGATTGGGGAATCTTATTTTTGCACTGAAGAGTTCGAATTGACAAGAATCCGGCTTTTAGAGTACCGTATTGAATTGACGAAAATTGAAGTCTTTGACACCAATACCGATGTAGTAGAGACAGTGTCCATCGTTATGAAACATTTTAGACCAAATATACATTTCATTTCTTGCATATACAACCCAAAAATATATCGGCATAAAATGCTATAAACTACTTTTGAGTACTTATATTAAGTTCCGATTGCCTTTAATGTCAAATATTGTTAGCCAAGATTAATTTCGATTATCATTAAAAAGTTATAACTGTAAGTTCAAAACTTTCCAAAATAAAGTAGACGTTAAAGAATTGTTGCAAATAACGGACATTAATTAATTTAGGAAATATTTCCTACACTTCAATGAAAATATATTGTTACTTATCAACTCAGTTCAAAGTATAAGTGGATTTTTAATCACCATTCTTTGACCAATTACCGTAGAAATCCTGTTTAAACAGCAAGACCAGAAATAACAAAACTTCCTATTTGCCATAATAATAACCGTATAAATTAAGCATTCTGAATTTTTTTTTTTTTTTTGTAAAACAAAATATGCCATGCTAATATTTTGCTTTGATAGGCCTTTCATATTTTGCTTGCATGACGTTAAAGTATGACATCATAAAATGGCAATGCTGACGATAATGATAATATTGGCCGTTCCCTCATAAGGAAACACTCGACATTTTAGTTTTAATTACAAGAAAACAGCATATATTTAATTGCAAAACAAAAAAAAAATGCATAATTTAATCAGAGTTGACACTGTTTTAATGTCAAATGTTGTCAAGAGAAATTCACTTTGATTATGTCATGTTTGATGTCTGCCCAGTGAAAAACAAATTCTCTCTCTATTTAAAAAAAAATGGAAAAATAAAGCAACGGTTATAGAAACATAAGATTCGGCGGAAATTAGATAATTTAACGAATAATTAACTGAATTCTGAAAAACGTGTTATTTCTTACATAAATATCTAGAAAAATACATGTAATTACAGCCGGTATTGTTATCTGACATTTTAGTTCAGATATCAAGTAGTCTTTGAACCAGCTTTCCTAATTCATATGGGATGATCTCCTGCGAAAAATTACCGTTTCTAATTATGGATGCCCAAAAATGATAAAAAAAAGCATATATTACTACAAACAGCAACAGTATATTACCAATATTAAATCCACCGTTCATGAAGAGCAATCCTCCAGAAAGATAATAAAATGATGCTTGCTTTAATATGCTGCAGTATGTTGCAGTTCACAGTCCTTTTCGTTTAGTTTGTTGTTTAAAATCTAAAAGAGAGAAGGCTTAATTTGAACTAATAATTTTTGATCTGGATTAGGAATTAAAAAAAAATGCCTGTCATCAGAGTGCTTCACTAACATCTGGTCGGTTGATTGAGTTCAGATACGGGCCGTGTACGTTACGTTCATTCTCGCACGAAAAGTATGATATGAATCTATCTCTTCTCCCCCAGCTATGGATTAAATAACAGGGATCTCTAACAGAAGAATAAATCTGAATTCAAAAGCGATGGTGTGTTGGACTGGCAATTCTGCCTATAAAAACCTACTTGCTACCGATAGCACGTCAACAATATCTGGTTCGGTTATGTTCGCGCCCTATTATCCACAGCGGTTGGCCCAGCTGTGGTTAAATGGCTTTGTAATTCTCTCATTCTGTACGTATATATAATAAGCCCAATACTGCAGTACGATTATGAAGAGGCCCTCATTGCTTAGAGCTACTAAGGATAGGAAGTTTTGGAGATCATAATCCTATAAGTTCTGGATAGGCCTATCGTATAGAACGCATTGTTATGATTGAACGGCGTCAGAAGTTATTCAATTTTCACAAAAGAGTATGCAATGCATAGGCGGATGGTAGATTTGTAGATGTTTAGGATAGACTCGGGCGAGAAAAACACACTTGGCAAAGATCATCCTTCTTTGAATATTGTGGAGTGGCGCTACGGAATCGAAAACAAAGAACTGTACCAAATAACAGAAATCAAATCATTTGAAAACTACCAACAGCAGCAACAACTAAAATGGATAGCACATGTAACTTGAAGAGAAAATAATGACATAATCAAGATGTTGCAATTCTACATCACTTCAAATAGAAGATTCGGAAGGAAAACCCCATCAATACTGGAAAGACCAATAAAAGCGATTGGACATGAGAAACTTGTTTTCCTAACAAAATGTGTTTTAAGAGAAACATTTTCAACCGAAAACAGTACTGACTGTTCGGACAGTGTATGCCAAATCTTTTCTTCTAGGGAAACGGTTAATATTACCCTTCAGTCAGTTGTGTGCCATGCGTGATACACGCTTAGGCGATCATGTATCTTTCGATACATGACTGACGAGGCAGATTTTTTCTCGCAGTAGGTTGCTATTTCTTTCTGCGGTAGAACCCGGTCTGCCCTGCTATGTACCCACAGCTGGGGGAGAAGAGGAGTCATACTTTTCCCAAGGGTATTAGCACGTAAGTGAATATAATAGATTCGACTGGATGTCTGTGGTGGTGGTGGTGGTGGTGGTGGTGGTGGTGGTGGTGTGTGTGCTGATTTGCTAAGCAATTGGGCCAATAAATGTTGAGGTACAGTCACGTGTTCATTTTCACTGACACGTGGTATGAACATCGCATCCATTTTTGTTTCTTCCAATTCTTATCAATGGAACGGACGTGACTGGGAGAAGAGGGTAAGAGAAGGAAAAAAATCGATCTCTTGTATTGAATTCATTATTACACAATGGGGAGGGTCAGTTATTGTAGTTTATCCAAGTCCTCCTCGTCTTCCTTCTCTGTAACTCGCTCTCTTTCTCTTTCCCTCTCTTTCTGTGTGTGCCTCTCCGTCTATCTATCCACTACTATAGTATTCCTATTTTTTTATATGTATTATAATAATGATTAATTTTATTTTTTATTAGGATCCATCAGAGATATATTAGTACGAGATGTTTTAGGATTTTTTCATTCTGTTTGTAGTCAGCATGCATCTGGTTACGATATAAAAGTTTGCTATATTTAGGATCCTAAATTTAGGGTATATGAATATTTATTTTTATAAAAAAAGTACAATACAACCAATTTAATATTTAGCAATAATTTCTCCCCACCAACTAATGTATTACGTAAAATCAACATTATATATCAATTCAAATTCCCCCTGGGAGAATATATCAGAACAGAAAAACAAATATATATGTTGGATATACTACAACTACATTATCAAGACGTCTTACTCTACACATGTCTGACTATTCATCCATTGCGAGACATTTGCACTTTCCAGTGCACATTCACAGTATAGAAAAATACTGATTGATAACACAACTATTCTACACCAAGAAAATAACAAATTAAAACTGCAGGTCCTCGAAGTAATCTACATTAAAAAATTAAAGCCGTCACTGAATAGAATCAGCTATGAATACTGTAGTAATGTTCTGAAATGCCTATAAAAGGAACAGTTGTTCACGCTTTAATGCGCGCGTAACCGTGACATTACAACATAGAAGATAAAATTCTATATTTTTTTCACGTTCTAATGAACGCTAAGCATGATTGTTAACCGTTGCATTTTAAAGCAAAATGATAAAAAAAATTACAGTAATGGATAGCAACACAGTTTATTATTACTAATTGCAACTCTGAAATAACACAAAGTTTTGTATCATTATTTGTACCCCTGAAGATGATTACGGAAGAAGATCGAAAGTACTTGGATAATAAAAGCGAATTCTATAGTTATAGCACATTTCTCTTATCATTTAATTACAATACACGGAAGCTTATTCGTGAGAATGAACGAATTTTGTTAAAAATAAGCAGACATAATGTCTGTAATTTATTTAATCAAACATGCTTATATATATATATATATATATATATATATATATATATATATATATATATATATATATATATACTTAACGGTATCTTTTTCAATTATTCTAAGGAAATAAGGAAATGTACTCCTGAACTGGCTCCTGTCCTCTCTAAATTCTATAATAAATGTCTTGCTGCTTCTTGCTTTCCACTTATTGGAAATCCTCATCTGTCTTTAAGAACTCTTTTGAACTTCCTTATTCCTCGTATTATCGTTCTTTTAATTTGCCACTATTTTCAAAAGTCCTAATCCTATAAATTGGTTAAGCGTCTCACTTTACACGTTCTTCTTTCAAACAAACAATATAGTTTTCACTTCTCTAGGTCAACGTGATAACGGTTACTGCTGAATGGATCTATTAATCTTTAGATAGCAATGTCGGTGCTCGGGTTGTGGGTTTGGATATCTCGAAGGCGTTTGATAGGGTTCGGCATACTGGCCTTGTTCACAATCTACAGGGCTAGGGTATCTCCGAACGAATGTTTGATTTGATCTAATCTTTCTTAACAAATTTTGTAATGAGAATCATGTCGAGTGGTGACCACTTTTCAAGACACTTTAACATTTATGGACTTTATCTTAGGACCTACGTTATTTTTTTAGTATTATTATTCTCATTAACTTCCTACCCGATGTGATCTTTTGCTATCTTAGTATTTATGCTGGTGAAACAACTATTCACTCCTGTCTTAATAGTAAGTACGATAGTATTTTAATACAGGCAGCTGATCTCGACAATGACTTCCAATCAGTTGTTAAATGAAGCAAGAAATGGCTCGTAAATTTTAACGCTTTCGAAACGAAATTGCAAAATTTTATCAATCTTAGAGAAGCCTTTTTACGTTCCATCAGTATGACTGATGATAACCTCTAGGAGAGCCTTCATTTTTCCACTGAATTAAATCAGTTGCTAGGTCTGCAGTTTGTTGGCTAATATTGTTGTACCAGACAATATTTCTAGCTAGAATCCATTTTTTACATTTATAAATCTATTTTGAATATTACTGTTGCATCTGGTCTGTTGCCCCTGTTATATATCTTGAGAATCTCGATAAAATCCAAAGAAGGTTCTGTATTTTTATCAGTCCTGATCTGGCATCTAGACTTCAATTCCCTTTTTAATATGAATTTCCTCTATATTTTCTATAAATATTTTCATTGTTCTGATGAGATTACCTCCTTGGTGTCTCGACCGTATGAATGTAAGCGCACTATTAAATCGGTTACTATATCTCATTGTTTTACTGTTTATGTAAATTCTATTCTAATAGTCTCTTCCCTCGCACTTTTCCCTTGTAGAACTCTCTCACGCGCGTTCATGTTTCCTACGATCTAAAAGTTTAAATGCAAAATCAATCGCCATCTGCTGTCTTTCTGATAGCTGTTCTTTTATTGTCTTTTCTCTTTGCTAACGTTTTATTATCAGCTTTCACATTCAGTAACACTTTACGTCTTAATGACATCGTCGCCTTGCTTGGCGAGAAATGATTTTTTAAAAAAGTTTTAGAGATTTCTGGTGGATAATCATCTATCAGATCTGATGGACTGGCGCTACAGAATCACCAACAAAATAATAAAAGTAAATCACTCGAAGTCTCCCAATAGTAGCAATAAGTAAAATAGATAGTACATATAACTAGAAGAGAAAATAATAATGTAATCAAAATACATACTTTACCTTAAATAAAAGGTTAGGAAGAAAACTCCCATTAACACTAGAAGAAAGAGCGTTATCAGTTTAGTCTACTTGCGAAAGATATTTTCCTGGAATTTTTTTTCAAAGAAGGATTTTTTTATAAATTCCAACCGACAGTAAAGCGAACGTGTCGATCAATGAAGACCAAATGTTTCCTTGTTGGGAAGATTACGCCCATATCACGTTGAAACACCGGTTCCTGTACGATCACCAAAATTAAGCAACATCGAGCCTAGCCATTATCAAAATGAGTTACAGCTTAGGAATACCAGGTATTGTATACTTGGATGTGCGGGTGGTGTAATGGATGAAGACTTGGGATTGGAAACTGGAAAATTTCAATTCCAGTCGATATATTCACGCGCAAAAAAACCTTGGTTAAGCTATGAATCCACCTCTTCTCTCCCCAGCTATGGGTTAATTAGTAGAACTTGTATCAGCAAATCTCCAAAGAAAATTCTTGCATTCTGAAAATATTTTCTGGCTTTAAACAACCTGCAAAAGGTTGATAAATCGTAAAAAAGAAATCATTCAGTCCTTG
The DNA here is from genome assembly GCA_963932145.1 of Acanthosepion lycidas. Classification (NCBI taxonomy): domain Eukaryota; kingdom Metazoa; phylum Mollusca; class Cephalopoda; order Sepiida; family Sepiidae; genus Acanthosepion; species Acanthosepion lycidas. The sequence goes on along the minus strand of OZ010583.1, from coordinate 111,369,983 downwards.
TATGAAACGACTATTCTCACCAGTGTCATTTATAGAGGGTGCACAGAAAAAGTATATATATACATGTAAACAACATATACCTCTCAGAAACACCTACCACATAATGATAAAACATTAGCTAGATGAAGACACCATTGCTAATCATGTCATACTATCATGTGGGAAGTATTTTGTAGCACCCTGGGGTTACATGATCTATATGCTTCATATATTCAAATCGAAGACAAATCCTTTACGCATATACCTTCAGTGTGTTGTGTTAAGACGTAGTTCATTTTAAAACATATCATTTGCCAATTTCTTTGCTGAAAAAAAAAGAAAATTGAACTGCGCCAAATGATTCTTTTACTCAGATATGCAGTTATACGGAGCTGTAAAATATAAAAATGTACATGCGCAGTAATTGTTTTCAAAGTCAGTCTCAAAACAAGCGAAGCACGTATAATTTCGGTAAATCGTGGCGACTTCAAGACAAGGCCAGAGATGGCAAACAGTTTTAATGAGTTCCTAACATAGTAGTTTATCGGAGCATGCTGCAGTTGGGGCTAAATGACGTTGCTTCCTTAACAAAGACAACGCCCATTTTGGGGATGAAATGAGCATAAAAATGTTCTCCTTGCCGAGCCTGTTTTTACTTCAACCACATATTTTATTTTCTTAATTTTATTTCATATTCTCATTTCCTTTCTAATATATATATATATATATATATATATATATATATATATATATATATATATATTACAGGAATCATTCATACAAAAAAAAGATATAGAAGTTAATGATTTAAATAGCGAGAATACATCTTCGCAAACAATTTTAATAAAGTACATTAACCCCGAACCTGTATATGAATGTTATGATCCCTGTCTATAAATTCCAGTTGCATAAGGTCTTTTTTAACTTCTATATCTGTTTTTTGTATGAATGATTCTTGTAATGTAAATTGAACTGCACCACATACTTGATATATATATATATATATATATATATATATATATATATATATATATATATATATATAGAGAGAGAGAGAGAGAGGGGAGAGAGCGAGATGTAATCATACAAATAATTAATTGGTAATATTAATGCAATTAATGGCGAAATCTCTTTGCTAACAGACATAATAAGGCATTAGCTAACAATTCATTGAATGACGCGATCCTTATGTATTTGAAACTGCTCTAAAGCACCAAATCAATCTGACAACAGTCGATGGTTTTCTGCCGAGCGCTTTTGGTTCATCTTCAACCGTCATCATGGCGTATGTTTTGATTTGAAAATATGTTGTTTGTTGTTTTAATTTTATAGATAATATTAGACGATATTGTTCGGTTCGTTCATTATTGATAAGGAGGAGGCTGAAGTATTGAAGGATTAGCTATTAAATATGTTTAACATGTTTCTGTTAGTATTAAATGCTATTTTATTTATGTTGGGATTTTGATGAGGATCGCTTTCAGAATTTGTAGTCGTTTTTTGCAATTGTTTTCATAGAGGATTTTGGTATTGTTAAGATATTTCTTATGCCAGATGATTTCAATGAGTTACTGGTGGTGCTGTGTATTGTTACAAGATGATTTTTTATGGCGATTCTGTCATTAAGGTGGTATGTGAGCCTACGTGAGAGGGTTGTGGTTGTTTGTCCAATGTATGTGCTAGGGTTATTATGTGAGATGCATTCTTGAAACGGGCAAGTAAACCTATACACTTCATTGATTTTATTGAGGATCAGTTTGGGGAGTAGTGTTGTTTCGGACGATTATGTTAAACGTTTTAAATTTAATGAAGTGTATTATTAATTTTCTTTGTTTATGTCGTCGGACGGGTTAAGTGTATCGGTGGATGTTGTTAGTTATAACCATTTTATCAAGTTTATAGTTGCTGTGAATCTGATTTTTATAGATTTTTCTTTGTTATTATTATCTATATTTGACAGATAGTGTTTTATATTTTAGTCAACTAATTTATTAGGGAAATTGCTGTTTATGAGGGCTTTATATTGGTGAATTCTTTGTAAAATATTGTTCTAGATGAAGAAATTTGAATGTCTCAATTTTTTGATTAGGGTCATTTTATATTTATCAGGACATTCGCTATGGAGTTTAAGTAAGCAGGAGCTTTTACTTGCTGCCATTTTAAATACTGATATGTTAAATGTGTCTTTGTTGTTGGAGTCTTTGAGTACGTCAAGGAATGTAATTTTGTTGTTGATATTTAGTTCAACGGTAAATTTTA
>OZ010583.1:111307745-111362745 GCA_963932145.1 Acanthosepion lycidas | reverse complement strand
AAATATTATTTACGAATTTAAATGCATATTATTCCTGATCAATTAAAATTCGTAAATAATTATATAGGCCACACTACAACATGTTTGACACGCAGACTCGCACTGCACCTTTCTGACCATAGCTCAATTAGATCTCATTTAAATATTCATGGAAACCTACCGGACACTATTCGTAACATACTTGCTGACAACACTAATCTAATAGCATCATCTACATGCAAAAATGGATAAAAATAAAAAACCAACACTTAATAATATTAACTTTGAACATGGACACAATATCTTGACCGTGTTTTGAAAAATGAAAACATTTTATAAAACATACATACAACAAACTATTTCTTATTTAACAGTTAAAATATTTGATCCATGAAAATGGCTAAATGTATAGCCGAAAGCCTCGGATAAAAAGAACGTTCGGACAGTTTTTATGTAATTAATCATACAAAAGGGGGAAAATATTGGATCGTATGAGAAACTGTATAGAAAAACAAAAAAATGTACCTCGTCTGTCGTGTTCAATGAAATGTGCATGAAAGAAGGATTGCTACCTAAATACACAATATATATATATATATATATATATATATATATATATATATATATATATTACATAGACTAAATAATCAAAATTACCCCATATGAAAAGCTATTTCACCATACAAGAACGTCCTTGCAGGATTTGTTAACACCAAAAAGTTTGTTTTTTTCCTAAACTCCTTGGTGTTGATAAATCCTGCAAATAAGCTCTTGTAGGGTGAAATAGCTATTTAAATGGGGTATTTTTGAATTTCCATGTCTATGCAATTTAACTATTTATATATGCTCTGTTATAATAAATACATTGAGCTCTTTTTGCGGATCATGTTTAATATTTTCTATTATTCGGAGTCACTTGAATTATATACCAACAGATTATTACCTGTATATATATATATATATATATATATATATATATATATATATATATAGTGTGTGTGTGTGTGTGTTTGTGTGTGTGTGTGTGTGCGCGTGTGTGCGTGCGTATGTATGTAGGTAGGTAGGTAGGTATATATTGCATATGTGTGTGTAGGCACACTGCCGCGCGTGTTTTTTGTGTGTCATTCTTTCAGTTAATTTTTGTTTTGTCCTTACAAGTTTTCTTTATTGGGGATTGCGTGCGTGCGTGCGTGCGTGCGTGCGTGTGTGTGTGATGACCTGACCGCTGGGCTTAGAACACGTCCTTTGCCGACTGCGTCCCCGACGGAGACGCGTAAGACACCGTCCCAGCTCCAAAAAGTAAACCTTCCAAGTGGATGCTCGCCGGCTCCAGTATATGACCAATGTGTACCTTTTGACTCATGAGTAAACCGAACTGATGTCGACTTTTGCGAATTCATTTCGATTTTTGTCCCACAAGATTTATATTCGATTTATATTACATATCCCAAGAAAGATTTTTATATAGTAAAATTAATCAATCGAAACCAATATATATATATATATATAGATATTGGTTGTTCCCCCAAAATGTACTCACTTTTTGACTTGGTCGTCAGTATGAAACATGCGCTTAATTTCATTTAATATTTAATTTAAACCATTGATCTTCTTTTAAGTCAAAAAACTCTGTATTTATTGTCCTATAAAGAGTAAGTACATTTTTGGGACACTCTGGATATAAGAGAGATTTTCTCTGGTCCTAAATTAGAGCCATACTTACCTAAACAAAATAGACCAAACCCGGATATAAGAGAAAACCGGATTTCTCTTATATCCGAGTTTGGTCGATTTTGTTTAGGTAAGTATGGCTATAATTTAGGACCAGAGAAATGTTCTCTTATATATATATATATATATATATATATATATATATATATATATATATATATATATATATATATATATATGTGTAGAGAGAGAGAGTGATACAGAGTGAGAGAGATGTGTTTTCACTGATCCACTTTCTTTTCATTATGCATCTTTTATTCTTTTTTCTTCATTGATGATCTCTCACTCTTTCTTTTTCTTTCTTTTTTCCGATTTTTTTTCTATCTTTCTTTCTTTCTTTCTTTCTTTCTTTCCTTCTTTACTTTTCTTTTCTTTCGTATCTCTTACATTCCTTAATCTTTTTTTCTTTTATGTCTCTTTCCACCTTTCCAAACCAACTTCTTTCTTTCTTTTCTTTCTTTCTTTTTTCTTTCTTTCCTTCTTTCTTTCTTTCTTTCTTTCTTTTGTTTTTGTAAATCTTTCATTCCTTAATCTTTCTTTTATTATGTCTTTTTCCTTCTTTCTTTCTTTCTTTCTTTCTTTTTTTTTGTTTTTGTAAATCTTTCATTTCTTAATTTTTCTTTCTTTTATTATGTCTTTTTCTTTCTTTCTCGCTTTCTTTCTTTCTATCTTTCTTTCTTTTTTTTTTTTTTTTTGTAAATCATTCATTCCTTAATCTTTCTTTCTTTTATTATGTCTTTTTCTTTCTTTCTTTCTTTCTTTCGTTCTTTCTTTCTTTCTTTCTTTCTTTTGTAAATCTTTCATTCCTTAATCTTTCTTTCTTTTATTATGCCTTTTTCTTTCTTTCTTTCTTTCTTTCTTTCTTTCTTTTGTTTTTATAAATCTTTCATTCCTTAATCTTTCTTTCTTTTATTATGTCTTTTTCTTTCTTTCTTTCTTTCTTTCTTTCTTTCTTTCTTTCACTCTTTCTTTCTTTCTTTTGTAAATCTTTCATTTCTTAATCTTTCTTTCTTTTATTATGCCTTTTTCTTTCTTTCTTTCTTTCTTTTGTTTTTGTAAATGTTTCATTTCTTAATCTTTCTTTCTTTTATTTTGTCTTTTTCCTTCTTTCTTTCTTTCTTTCTTTCTTTCTTTTGTTTTTGTAAATCTTTCATTTCTTAATTTTTCTTTCTTTTATTATGTCTTTTTCTTTCTTTCTTTCTTTCTTTCTTTCGTTCTTTCTTTCTTTCTTTCTTTCTTTCTTTTGTAAATCTTTCATTTCTTAATCTTTCTTTCTTTTATTATGCCTTTTTCTTTCTTTTTTTCTTTCTTTCTTTTGTTTTTGTAAATCTTTCATTTCTTAATCTTTCTTTCTTTTATTTTGTCTTTTTCCTTCTTTCTTTCTTTCTTTCTTTCGTTTTCGAAAATCTTTCATTTCTTAATCTTTCTTTCGGTTATTATGTCTTTTTCCTTCATTCTTTCTTTCTTTCTTTCTTTTGTTTTTGTAAATCTTTCATTTCTTAATCTTTCTTTCTTTTATTATGTCATTTTCCTTCTTTCTTTCTTTCTTTCTTTCTTTTGTTTTTGTAAATCTTTCATTTCTTTAATCTTTCTTTTTTTTTATTATGCCTTTTTCCATCTTTCTTTCTTTCTTTCTTTCTTTTGTTTTTGTAAATCTTTCATTCCTCAATCTTTCTTTCTTTTATTGTGTCTTTTTCCTTCTTTCTTTCTTTCTTTCTATCTTTCGTTCTTTTATTTTTGTAAATCTTTCATTCCTTAATCTTTCTTTCTTTTATTATGTCTTTTCCTTCTTTCTTTCTTTCTTTCCTTCTTTTGTTTTTGTAAAAATCTTTCATTCCTCAATCTTTCTTTCTTTTATTATGTTTTTTTCCTTCTTTCTTTCTTTCTTTCTTTCTTTCTTTCTTTTTTGTGTAAATCTTTCATTTCTTAATTTTTTTTTCTTTTATTATGTCTTTTTCCTTCTTTCTTTCTTTCTTTCTTTTGTTTTTGTAAATCTTTCATTTCGTATTCTTTCTTTCTTTTATTATGTCTTTTTCTTTCTTTCTTTCCTTCTTTCTTTCTTTCTTTCTTTCCCAAATCACCTTCATCTTTCTTTCTTTCTTACATAATTTTATTTATTTCTGTTTTTTTTTCCATCATCTCCTTCCTTGTCTTCTGAATATTATTTCTTTCATTTTTCTTTCATTTGACTTTTTCACTTCCTTTGCTCTTCTTCATTTCTTTCTTTTTCTCTCCTTATTCTTCTTCGCATCAATTACCCTTTTCTTTTCTCTTTTTTTCTATTTGTTCTGTTAATCTTTTGATCTACCAGTCTCCTTCTTCTTCTTCTTCTTCTTCTTCATCATCATCTTCTGCTTTCTGTTTCTTTCTGTCTCTTTCGCAGCTAGCAAATTCTCCAAACGGCTTGCCAGTGTCCATCTGTCACCGTAATCATGGGGACGAACAGACAGAATGTCGGGCAGGCGGTCTGTTTGGAAGAATGAGCCAAGATGAGGCCACCGCTGGAGATGGACATGACAAATGGGCGAAAGGATTGACCCTCTCCCGCAAGTCCGGTTTCGAAGCGGGACCCAGTTATTATGGGAGACGTAAAACAGGATAAGTGGAAGAAGAAGAAGAAGAAGAAGAAGAAGAAGAAGAAGAAGAAGAAGAAGAAGAAGACAGTAAAGTGCTAGAAGTGGTGGAAGTGAAGGAAAGGGGCTGGCAAGAAAAAGAAAAATGTGAATGTCTTTGGAAAATGAAGAAAAGGAAAATTGGGTCGAAAAAATCGAAAGAGAAGCCATTTTTGGATTGTCAGAATAATGGGGACAGTGGGAAATGAGGGGTAAAATGAAAAGTGGGAGGAGCAAAGTTTGGGGAAAGAAAAGGGGTTACGAGTGTTTGGCAGATTGGTAGGGATTTTTAGAAAGAGGGGCAGAAAAAAGGATCAAAGGTATATTGGGTAAAGACGGGCATAGTTGGTAAAGAAAGGAAAATTAAGGAAAAGAAAGTAAAAAAGATTAAGGGAAAGAATGAAAGAAAGAACGAAAGAAAGAAAGATTAAAAGAAATAAAAAAAGGGAAAGAAAGACAGAAATAAATAAAGAAAGAAAGAAGCAAAAAGAAAGTAAGAAAAATTGAGTGAAAGAAAGAAAATTTCAGGAAAAGAAAGATATATTAAAGAAAAAAGAAAGAAAGATTAAGAAAGGAAAGAAAGAAAGAAAAAATGAATGATTGATGTAGGAATAGAAAGAAAAAAGAAAGAATGAAAAGGAAAGAAAAAACATTAAGGGAAAGAAAGATTAAGGAAAAGAAAGAAAGATTGAGGAAGGAAGGAAAAGAAAGAAAGAAAGAAAGAAAGAACTTTGTAATGAAGGAAAAGAGAAGAAGAAGAAGAAAAACTAAAACAATGAAAAAATGAAAAAGATTAAAGTAGCAAAAGAAAAAGTAAGTAACGAAAAGAGAAAACGAAAGAATAAGAAAAACAATGAGTAAGAAAGAAAGAAAGAAAGAAAGAAAGAAAGAATTCAAGTAAGAAAGAATTCAAAATAGTGTCAATAATAGAATTGTTCATATAATTAAAAATCTTCCTAAATATGAAAAACTGTATTTTAACATGAAAATACCAAACAAAATCGTAGCCTCTTATCCCAGAATTTAACAAAATCCTAGTCTCATAAATGAAAGTCTTATTTAAAAAGAAACAAATTTAACATTAAAAGTTCAAGGACCTTTTAATTCAATTTTTATTTCAAATTGAGACAATAATAAGAATAATATCCAATATATACACTTATATGCACAAGAATGTCATTTCACGAATAAAAAAATTACTTAAGCCGTTAATTCAGCATAATTTTAATTCATAATTTAATTACGTTTTGGCGCAAACTTTAGGAAATAAAATCAGGTCTTATGGGATAATCGGACTCCCTAACTATGAAATATACCTTACATGTGACTGTAGCATTGTTAGAATTTTTTCCTAGAGTTTAGATTGATTTAAAATGAATTTCTATAGCAAAGAGAGCGGACCCTTAAACTTGTGAAGTACCCAATAGAAATAAATCTTTTAACTCTGGATTTTTGTCCGGGATTCACTTACACATTTTTGTCCGCGAGACGTTTTTAAAATAGTCAATTTTTTGCGTTTAACAGAATAAATTCGATGATTGATCTGTTAGGAAAAATTATGTTTTGTTGAAGCCTGGCTTTCTTCAACTGATATTTCACTGTCTTTGAAACTAATTAATCCTTTTAACACTCCGTCGAAAAAGAAATCAAAAATCCCATCTTTTCTTCTATCTATATATCTATATATCGCAAGTCTTAAATAAATGGTAATCCGAAGATTTTTTTTTTTTTTTTTTTTTTTTACAGTAAGGTTAACCCTGTACAAAACTGATGGAGCCACTCGAGGTAGAAGGTTACGTTAAGGGGTAGTTTATACGGATAGGAGGGGAATATAATGGTTAACTCTAGACTTGAACATGTTAAGATTGTAGTGATCGGGAAAACATAGTCATGGGAGTCGGTTCCAGAGAGCAGTGGTTCGCAGAAAGAAGCTGTTTGAGTGGAACTTAGAATATGGCGGGAATGTGGGTGGTTTCTTAAATTGTAAGTGGCATGGCGGTCGTAACCATGAAGGGTAGACCTGGCGAAAACAAGGAATGAAGTTCGTCCGAGCTCTTTCCATGGAAGTAGGGATAGAGCGGTTCGAGGCGCACCTCATCCTGCCTGTGAAAGCGAGGTTGGAGGGTGAAAAATAATTCCTCTCTAACAAGGACTCGAAGACGCTTTTGAACTCTATCAAGACTGAAAAGTGAGGTCTGGGTAGCCCCGCCCAAATATGTCTACTGTACTCTATTTTCAGCCTGATCTGAGCTCTATATAACGGTGGAGCATATCATGAGGAGTTAGGTATTTACTGGAGCGGTACAGAGAGCCGATCATTTTACCTGCATCTTTATCGGTGGATCGGATATAAAATTTCCACTTAAGGTCGGGTGTGAGTTTGTGGCCCAATATTCTCTCAAGGGAAGGTGCCTCCTCGAGGGGGACATCCGTTCATCCTGACTGGCGGTAGTTCGTGGTCTGATCCGCTGAATTTCATAGAGGAGTGAAACCTTCCAAATTATAACCATTTTTGCCTGGTCTCCAAACAGCCTGGTCACCAAATAGCCTGGTCATCAAACAGCCTGGTCACCAAACAGCCTGGTCGCCAAATAACCTGGTCGTCAAACAGTCTGGTCACCAAATAGCCTGGTCTCTAAATAGTCTGGTCACCAAACAGCCTGGTCGCCAAATAGCCTGGTCGCCAAACAGCCTGGTCACCAAATAGCCTGGTCTCCAAATAGCCTGGTCGCCAAATAGCCTGGTCGCCAAACAGCCTGGTCACCAAATAGCCTGGTCTCCAAATAGCCTGGTCACCAAATAAACACGTCTGCTAGCATTTTTTATTCACCCACTACAACACGCAAGAGCTAGTCAAGGTAGAAAGTTATTGAATGAGGTTGTTGTTAGGGTGCAAAGGGAGGAAGTAAAAAGTTCTTATTATGGGAATATGTCGGGTATATAACGGTTGAAGAGGTTAAAATTCTAATAATCGTAGAAGCACCCTCACGGGTGTTTGTTGGAAAATCTTTTTTTTTCTCCTTATTAAGAGAATGCAAAAACAATGGAGATGAGTAACTCTCTGTACGTGGCATGACGGGTTATGGCTGTGAAGGGCTGGACTAATGGAACTAAGAAATGCCGTTCGTTTGCCGTGAAAATAGTGATAGAGAAGCGAGAGGCTAGAAAAGTTTCGTCTGCTGGAAAGGAATTATAGGTTAGGAAATAATTCATCACCCAAAAGGCTGCGTAAAATTCTGTCAAGGCTGGGCACTGAGAGAGAATTAACACAAATATAAAGTTTGTTACTTAGCTGATAGGTGTTACTTTCAGCACACCGTCTCTAGAGTTTCGTAGACGGTCTCTCCAACAATCACTCAGTCCCCTCGTCTGGGAGTATCATCAACTCACTGCTAATATTTCTCGTTACACACACACACACAGACACACACACACACACACATATATATATATATATATATATATATATATATATATATATATATATGTATTTATGTATGTATGTATGTATGCAATTTCATTGATGCATAGTTGATTTTTTTCATTATGTACCTGCGTACGTATTTAATGTGGCTATATTTTTAAAGGACCATTTTTTTTATCCCGTGGCCCCTGAGGTTAGTAGGGGAACCATGCGTACTGCAGCCACAGTAGAAGTGGTGTTTCTTGGCAAAGATAGTCTCACGGTGTTGAAGTCAGAGTTTTTCCTTCTCCGAGAGCGGTTGCCACCCAAGGCTATAGAACCCAGCCTGTCCTGCTATAGCTGGGGGAGAAGAGGATTCATACCTTTCACATAGGTATTAGAATGTAAGTGAATGTAATGGATCCTACTGAAATTCGAACTCGACTATCCGATTCTTCAATCCGAGCCACTGTTGGTTAGATTAAATTCTTTTTTAATATTACCTATATTTTAAAGATCTGAATAGCTATTATAATATGACTTCGTTATCAAGCTTTTTGAATTTTCCTATACTTGTATTTTGATTGGTCATTCTAGCTTTTGTAACAACGTTTTCCCCTTGCGAATGATTGTTAATTAATTTGAAACTTTTAAAACCATTTATTTTACATTCAACATCATCACTTGATAAGACACCGAGAGTGTTGAAACAAAATGGCTATTTTTGTAGTGATTTTATAACATATTTATGTTATAAATTTTTTAAAATAAATAATTATATATATATATATATATATATATATATATATGTGTGTGTGTGTGTGTGTGTGAAAAGTGTGTGTATATAAATATAAATAAATATATATATGTATAATTATTTATATATTATATGCGCGCTACTTATTAGAAAGCACTCAATATCAGAGACAGAGCTAACATATTTGGTTGGATAGATGTGAGTTTATATATATATATATATATATATATATATATATATATATATATATATGTGAGTTTATATATATATATATATATGTGTGAGTTTATACATACATATATATATATATATATATATATATATATATATATATATATATATATATATATATATACAGTTAATGAATATTTTTAATATAACAATGCTTTTTATTACTATAAATTTGATATTTTACTGGGGACACGTATTTGATTACATATCGATAATTTTTTTAAACTGTGAAATTAACGTAACACATTTAGTCCAATGAAATCTAATGAACGTAACAGTGTGATTTCCGTCTACCGGCATACGTATTTGTGACACTTATGTATAATATTTATGTATAACTATTCTCTTCTTTAACTAATCTCTTTTTCTTTCTTTCTTCACACACTCTCCCTCACACGACTATATTTCTCTATCTCTTTCTCTATTTTCTGTATGTATTCTTTGTTTCTCTCTTTCCGTTCATTCTTTCTTTTTACTTTCTTTCTTTCTTTCTATGATTTTTTATAATTTCTTTATCTCTATTTCTCTCTATATATTCTTTCAGTCTCTCTCATTCATTCACTAACTCACTCACTCTCTCCCTCTCTTTCTCACACACACTCACTCTCTCTCTCTCTCTCTCTCTCTCTCTCTCTCTCTCTCTCTTTTTTAAAGACCTGTCTGCCTCGCTGTTCTTTTCTTTCTGTCGTTCATTCTTTATACCTTCTCTTTCTCTCATTTGGTATTTCTTTTTTCCTTTTAATCATAATATCTCTGTCTGTCTATCTGTCTGTCTGTCTTTCTCTCTATCTCTCTCACTTTCTCTCTCTCTCTCTATTTGTCTGTTATTATCTTCTTTCGTTCTCTCTTTTTTTCGATTTCCTCTTTTTCCACATTCGTTCTTTCTCTTTCTTTGCTAATAAATTTCATTCATTCTCTTTCTTTTTTCTATTTTTCATTCATCTAATTTTTCTTTTCTCCCACTCTCTATTTCCTTCCTTTTTTTCATTCAATCAATTGCTTCTCACTTTATCTTTCTCGTTTACATTTCTATTCTTTCCTTTCTTCGTTCTTTTTTCTCTCGCTTTTGTTCCCCTGAGAACGATTCTAGATCGAACACACCCCTATTTCTCCTGCCTCCAAGAACCTTTGCCACGAGGCTGATGGGCACCCAAACCCGATCCAGACACACCATACCGGACACACAAACATTGGAAAGTGGGAACAAAACCAAACATTAAAAAAAATAACCAATAAACTATACAAACACGACAAGGAAATTTGATCGGATCTTCACAAGTGCTACTGTCCATCAGGCCGGGACTCCCACGTGGCAGCGCCTCTCCCGGGCGACGCCGGTGACAGTTCAGTTTATTTCGGCCAATAAATAATCGGACGGCCTATCATGGCGTCTCGTCTCCTCTTTCGCTGTTTCATGGCAGGAGGAGATTATTAAAACCTACATTGTCCAGACGAGCCTTTCTCTGGGTTCTCCTCGACTGCTTCTTCTACATGACAACAACAGGAAAAACAACAACAACAGCAGCAGCAGCAGCAACAACAACAACAACAACATAAATATTAAACAATAATATCAAAAGCAACACTCTACAAGGTGGGTGCTGAAAAGTTGTCAAACCCGCCCGAAGAAATGACAAAACAAACTCTAAACAGATTTTCTATATCACCAATATTGTTTTGCTTTCTTTAGTTAAGTAATAATAATAATAATAATAATAATAATAATAATAATAATAATAGTGTGTAGGTAGAAGCACTGCTTGGAACAGCTGATGTGCTGAGCATGGTATTTTTAAGTTGCGGTTACGAGCTGAGACGTGATTATTGTTTCCCGACCAAAATATAGAGTCGGGAAGGATATCATATAAAAAAAAAAAAATATTATTATTATTATCATCATTATTATTATTATTATTATTATTAAGAAGAAGAAGAAGAAGAAGAAGAAGAAGAAGAAGAAGAAGAAGAAGAAGAAGAAGAAGAGAATTATCCATAATGGAAGATCTCTAGTTGAAAGTGAAAAAAAAATGCATAATAATAATAATAATAATAATAATAATAATAAGCCTGCAAGTGCAACAAACTCTACCCAACGAGAACTAGAGGAAAACCACTCCGAGGACAGTCCTCATAGAGACACTCTATATTCATTAAAAGAAAATCCTACAAAAAGAACAATAAATAAATGGTCAAGGGACGAGTATATTGAAGTAATAATAGCATTTTTCACTGCTACGGTAAATCCGACAACAGCAGCAACGTCCAAAGCTGCCGATAATATCTGGCGAGAAAAACATCCTTCGGAGTAAATATCGATGCCAACAAACTAGTCAATGTCAATCGTGACATCATCTGGAAAAAAAGAATACCTGACATAGAACACGAAAGCACCCAAGAAAACATCAAAAATAGATTAAGCGTTAAAATCGAGGGGCTAAATGCCAACAACCTAGAGGAGACACATGCAGGGGAACAAATAGAAGCCAATTGAAATAATTCCTCTGAGGTACACAAGGAAGATAATGACAAATATGAGAGAGAAATAGAGATGACAAAAAACATCCAATATAAATGGGAGAATGTAAAGGAAACGTCTTTCAAGGAAAAGCCAACAATTCCAAAAGTAAGAGAGAACCATCAGGTGAAGGAAATCATGAACCTTGCTAACCGAGCAATTAGAAAAATAAGGGGCGAAATGGAAAGACCGATGAACCTAGAAGAAATTAATTATCTTATATTCACGGCCTCGGCAATGATTACAGAAACAATATGTGAAAAATTAAAAACACAATGTAAACGAAAAAGAAAAGTGCCAATCTAGAAAGAAAAAATAGAAACTGAAATAAATAAACTACGAGGACAATTGCCACTTCTATGTGAAGTCGACAAATGGCTCCAAAAAAGAAAGAAGGAAAAAGAAACAACTAAGACGAAGCAGTCACATAAAGAATAAGACTTGACGTGCCAAAACTTAATAAGCTTTCAACCACCTCGACCAATTCAGCCATCTTAAGTTTTTCAACCATTTCAACCATCTCGACCATTTCAACCATCATAATCTTTTCAACAATTTCAATCTTCTCGACCATTTCAGCCATCTTAGTCTTTTCAACCATCTCGACCATTTCAGCTATCTTAATCTTTTAACCATCTTGACCATTTCAGCCATCTTAATCTTTTCAATCTTCTCGACCATTTCAGCCATCTTAAGCTTTTCAATCATCTCGACCATTTCAGCCATCTTAACCTTTTCAACCACCTCGACCATTTCAACCATCTTGATCATTTCAGCCATTTCAACCATCTCGATCATTTCAGCCATTTTAATCTTTTCAACCATCTCGACCATTTCAGCCATCTTAATCTTTTCAACCATTTCAACCATCTCGACCATTTCAGCCATCTTAATCTTTTCAATCATCTCGACCATTTCAGCTATCTTAATCTTTTCAATCATCTCAACCATTTCAGCTATCTTAATCTTTTCAACCATTTCAACCATCTCGACCATTTCAACTATCTTGATCATGCCAGCCATTTCAACCATCTCGACCATTTCAGCCATCTTGATCATTTCAAGCATCTCGACTATTTCAAGCATCTCGACTATTTCAACCATTTCAGCCATCTCAACCATTTCAGCCATCTTGATCATTTCAAGCATCTCTACTATTTCATCCATTTAATCCATCTCGACCATTTTAATCATTTTGATCCTTTCAACCATTTCAACAATCTCGACCATTTTACAATACCGAAAGACAGAATAACCAAAGCTAATCGCCCGGATATATTGCTCAAAGACCACAAAGACAGGATCTACTTTCTTATTGACATGGCAGTCCTCGCAGATTTTAATGTATCTTTGGGGATCTACAAAAGACTATCCAAATACAAGGATCTTAAAGTGGAAATCTAAAAAATGTGGCATATGTAAACATCAATAATTCCAGTTGTAGTTGGAGCCCTTGTATCGATCGGTAAAGGTTCCTATAGACTCACTAAAGGGATTCCTAGTAGCCTATACCTTAAAGAAATACCAAAAGTTGTACTCACAAGTACAGCTCACACATTACAAAGAGCTTTATCTATGTAACATGTGTGTGACCTTTGTCTTTGTTTTACAAAAAATGATTAGTGGAAATTTTCATGAAGCCACGATCTTAGGTCTCTGGTTGGGAGCCGGTAAGAAATGTGTATAGAACATCAATCAAAGGAAATAATAATAATAATAATAATAATAATAATAATAATAATAATAATAATAATAATGATAATAATAAAAGGAAGTTAAACATCCTCACGACCATTCTAACAACTACACTTGATTATATGGCCTTTCTTTCCATACGTTCCAATAAGTATAATAACACCAGGCGTGACTTCCACGACTTCTATGACTTCATTTATTGATTGGCGTTTTTAACAGGTACATACTTTGTTTTGGGCTCCAGTAATATGCTGTTCGGTACGACAGATTTGTTTCTCATCTGATCTTAATCATATTCGCGAGGGGAGGGCACACTTTATATATCAATTCATGAACAGAATTAGTGGGAAAGTATCATGGTCAGAGGTGCCGGGAGGGTTGTGTTCTTTTAATTTTAAAGGATAAAGCAGCCAAGGCGAACTGGGATTCAAATCTAGATAATTAGGAAGACGGAAATTTTATTTTTGAGGACTTGATGGGTTTGCCTATCGCCAGGTTCACACTCTTCTCCCGTCTTTTCAACAGGAGAAGAGGTTTATCCCTTGTTTCCTGTTTAGTCTTGAATTTACGGTCTCTTTTCCTTCTTTTTCACTTGCTCTTGCGTCTTGGTAGCATTATCTCTTTGCCTGAGGTGGTGTCTCTTGTGCCTTGTACAGATTGAACATCATTGTAAAAAATGTTTTTTTCTTAAATGCAACAGAAAATATAACCGAAGCATTTTCAAAATTGCTTAAATATTTCCGTTTTTTTCTTTATGTTAAAAATAAAGCAATAATATTAATTAAAAAGCACATTTAACGAATAAACAAAATGAAATGCAGACGAAATAACATTTATACGGTTACGCAGAGAACATCTGAGGAGAGAAACTGAATTCCTGTTAATTGCAAATCAAATCAATTGTATAAGAACCAGCTATATTAAGATCAGATTCGACGTTGCTTTGTCAGTGGGGTTTACAATACGTCGACTGCGTGTTCAAAAATCTCTCGACCTCAAAAACACTGCTTTCCGGTAGATGCTTCCAAAATCGGATATAAGCCACAACAATGTCTAATTTTTGGACAGGAGTGTAAACTAGACGGATGTCTACTGTTTTAACTATAGTGTAAACAGGAATGTATCTTTTTTACGCTAATGTAAACCGGACCTATGTCTCTATATTTTTTTTTATTCTAGTTTAAACCGAACCTGTGTTTATCTTTGTTAGTGTAAACTGGGGCTTAGTTTTTGACTCTAATATAACACCGGAATGACGTCTACCTGTGTATTAATACTTTGTGATTTATATCCTGTAAGACTTGTAATTGTTCATTCTGTCGGATGGGGCTTCAAAATACGCCGACTGCACCTCTGCAGAGAGGCAACCCCCCACCCAATGAGGGGTCCTGGGTAAGACGATAAACTACATCCAACAGCAGAAGAAATAAAAATCAGTATGATTTCTGAAACTAACGCTGTTCTTGCTTCTTTGATTTAATTGTATATATCCCATTGGAACCACGCACTGTCGGCTGGGGCTTCAGAATACGCCGACTGCTCTTCTGCAGAGGAGTAAGACCCCCCTACACACACACACTAACTGAGACGTCCTGGGTAAGACGATAAACTACGTACAACAGCAAGGCCTCGAATCAGGAGATTTTGAGGTGCAGATAACAATCTTTTAATTGCTGGTGTTCTCAGGTCCACCCTGACACGGGTTGGTAGTACCTGTTAGTTTCCTAGCTATGGGCAAATAGTTAACACCAAACTAGGATCAATACACTATGAAAGTATAAAAATCGGTTTTAATATCAGCAATAATTTTTTTAAAGGAAAAATTATTACCAGCTATACATTTTTGATGAAAATAAATATTACCAGTAATACCTTTTTGAAGGAAAAAATATTACCAGCAATACCTTTTTGAAGGAAAAATATTACCAGCAATACCTTTTTGAAGGAAAAATATTACCAGTAATACCTTTTTGAAGTAAAAAATATTACCAGCAATACCTTTTTGAAGGAAAAATATTACCAGCAATATATTTTTGAAACAAAAAATATTACCACCAATACATTTTTGATGAAAATAGATATTACCAGAAACATATTTTTGAAGGAAAAAATATTACCAACAAAACCTTCTTGAAGGAAGAATATTACCAGCAATTTACCAGCACTATATTTTTGAAACAAAAAATATTACCACCAATACATTTTTGATGAAAATAAATATTACCAGCAATACATTTTTGAAGGAAAATTATTACCAGTAATAACTTTTTGAAGGAAAAATATTGCCAGAAATATATTTTTGAAACAAAAAATATTACCAGCAATACATTTTAGAAAAAATTTTACCAGCAATACTTTTGAAAAAAATATTACCGACAATATATTATTGAAAACAAAAAAATTACCAGCAATAAAAATCTTATCGGCATTAAATAACCCATTGAGGTTTTGATATGCTGTAAAGCAAACCAAACCAAACCTTACATTCGACTTTAAAGAATCCAATAAAAGTTGGTATACTGTTAGATTAATCAACATACTTCAACAGATTCGAAAGGAGGTAACTGATTAATATATCTCCGAGATGGATGTAAAGATGTAATCCTGAAAAAACAAAAGCATTTTAATATAGACTTGATAGGGTAGGATGGAACAGTGCAAAAGTCTGCTATTCAACCAGCCAAACCAATCTATGCACAAAGCAGAAATTGCCAAGCAAACTGGAAAAAAGTTAAATTCTATGGGATTTTGAAATACAATTTCAATGTCATTATTTTTCCTTTTAATTACATATGCTATCCATTTTACTTGTTGCTTCTGTTGGTATTCCTCAAGTAAAGATGTCTGTGTTTTATGGTACAGTCATTTGTTGGTGATTCTGTAGTGCCATTCCACTAGGCTCGAAGATGGATGGTTCCGATCGAATGATCATCCTCAGCACACAGGTCGCAGATGTCTTGGATGAAGAATTCTATGTCTTTGTCCTTGATTTCTTGGAAAGATATCCCTATATTTAAGTTTAATTTTGATAGAAAGGAAAAATGTCAATGAAAACTAAACAAGCCCTTTTAGGATATGCCAATTTTTTTACATAATAATTATTATATTTATAGTTACTGAATTTTCACAACGATATTTGGTAGATTTAGTAGCAGATCAAGTGACAGCAAGTATCCTTAATACACCAACACCCTTCACAGTATTCTGATTTCCATTAATGATCTGTGAGGAGATTGTCCAGCATTCACTGTCATATAAGAGGATCGATTCTATAAACAGTTCAATAATTCTTTCTTCCGAAGTAAATTTTCATGTTAATTAATACTTTACTTAGCTTTTGGAAAGTATATTTCTCTATTCTAATGCGCGTTCGGATTCCGGTGTCGCTTTCTCTGTCCTCTGACTTACAAGATATTTAAATTATTGTAATTGCTTTATTTTCGTGTCTCCAATTTGTAATTCGCATTTGAGTTCTTCCTTTTGCCGACAACCATACACAGTATTCTTAGAATTGATGTTTAGTACTTTATTCTCACTTCCACTTATAAACCAACTTGTAGTTTAGTAAACAGAATTACCACCTCTATTCTGGTAGTACCTTGTGGCTTTATGCTTGAACCATCAAAAGGCTTCCGAACAATTTCATCTATCAAATTTCATTCACAAGTATTGGGTCACCCAGTAATATTAGATTCAGACAGTTCCTAACATTGCTATAAGGTGTGAACGTCTCCATAGACAGATATTTTCAAGACTGATAATAAATAGCGCGAGGGGAGATTTGAACATGAGGAAGGATCGTAATCGGAGCGCTAATATTCAGACCACTCGGTCACGCGCCCACCAGGAAAAAGATTTCCTGGCTTGCTCAGACATCATCCAACACCTCGACCCAAGATGAGTAGAGATGTGTCTTTTTCATACATCATCCCACAAACCCCGATGAAATAGAATAAAGACTATCGGGTTAACACACAGATCGTTCCACACACCAAACCAAAACGAACAAAGATCTAATGATTACCTCATGCATCATCTCAGAACAAACTCCAAGAACAACAAAAATCTGCCACCTTGCTCATACATTATTACTCGTTATGCCGATGTCATATTAGGACAGGATCAGGTATGAAAGATCTGCTGGTTTCCTTGAACATCATCGCACACACGGATCCCAAAAAAAAGGATAGAGTCCTAATGTCTTCATATATCACCCGGCAAACCGATCCAAAAAAGCAAAATTACTTGCTGTTTTCGTTAAACACATTTTCTTAATTATATCATCGCAAATAAGGATCCAAATAGGACAAACATCTACTGGCTTCATAATATGTCATCCGAAGTCCGATCCAAGAAGGAAAAATATTTGCTTTTTTCCTCACACACATAGATCCAAATTAGACAAAGATCTACTGACTTCTTAATATGTCATCCTAAGTCCGATGCAAGAAGGAAAAAGATTTGCATTTTTCATCGAACATCATCACACACATGGATCCAAATAGGACAAAGATCTACTCTCTTCTTAATATGTCATCCAAATCCCGATCCAAGAAGGGAAAAGATTTGCTGTTATCCTCGAACATCATCACACACATGGAACCAAATAAAACAAAATTCTACTGAGCAACGAAGAAAATTTTACACGGCGTGCCAAATTATTAACGAGATAACTTTTTTTCTAATATTTCAAAAACCGTCCAATCAATTCACACAAAATTTTCACACAAGTTGGCAACACAGACCTGCGCAATCACTGAAATTTTCGTACTGATCTGCGCAATGTAAACAAACTGGTGCCGTATTTGTTATCAGCACGGTGATTTGAGAGTGCCAAATTATTAGAAAAGTGTAAGAATTTAGTGAAAAGATGGGCCTTAAAAGCAGTTTAAGTGATGCTGAAAAGAAAATTATCACCTCAGAACTCTCAAAAGGTAAATCTACCCTAGAAATTTCTAAAATGATAGGGAGATGTCATCAAAAAAAAAAGTTCACCGCCGACCCTACACAAGTACGCAAAAGGACAGATAAAGGCAAGCCGAAGGTTATTTCACGTCGTCTCATGTAACGACTTAAACGAGAGGCCACGAAGGACCCTGGACTTATCAGTC
The DNA here is from genome assembly GCA_963932145.1 of Acanthosepion lycidas. Taxonomy (NCBI): domain Eukaryota; kingdom Metazoa; phylum Mollusca; class Cephalopoda; order Sepiida; family Sepiidae; genus Acanthosepion; species Acanthosepion lycidas. The sequence continues at coordinate 111,344,711 of OZ010583.1, read as the reverse complement.
AAGAACTTTTCAGTCGCACTGGGGATCCTACTGTGTCTAAAAGTACTCGGTGTCGGTATCTGAGGGAAATAGCAACAATAGTCAAACCTATATTGAAGTCTCCGTTGACGAGAAATCACATTCAAAATCGATTGAAATGGGCCAAGGACAATATGAAGATTGACTTCTCTAAAGTTTTGTTCACAGACGAAACTCGAGCAACACTTGATGGGCCAGATAGATGGTGCAAAGCCTGGGTAATGAACGGACAGAATCGCCATCAGCGTTTGAGACGCCAACAAGGCGGTGGAGGCATAATGATCTAGGGTGGTATTATTGGAAAAACATTAGTGGGCCCATGGAGAGTACCAGATGACGTCAAAATGACTGCTGATGCATACATAGAGTTTATAGAAGGAGCATCTTGAACCGTGGATGAAAAGGCAAAGACTTGCCTTCAGAAGGGCAATTGTTTTTATGCAAGATAATGCTCCCTCACATGCTGCTGACAAGACTACTGAATATTTGAAACAGTTAGGCTTCGATGGACCTCGAAAAATGAAGTGGCCAGCAAATTTTCTGGATTTGAACCCAATCGAAAACCTTTGGAGCATCATGAAGCGAAGACTGTACGCCAACGGACGACAATTCAGGAGCAACGCTGAGTTGTGAGAAGCAATTCTTGACATATCGCGCGGCATTACAGCAGATGACATCCTACAATTAACAAATTCTATGGATCGTCGACTTCTTCAAGTAATTTCAAAACAGGGAAAGCACATTCCCTATTAATTTGTTTATAACTGTGCCTTTTTTGTATCTGTTATTATTTGTTTGATTATCTTATTTATTAGCTTCTTTTGATCATAAACATTCACGTGCAACATTAATAAACGTTTTGTTTGCTCAATTCTGAGAATTTTACTAAACCTTTATAATAATTTGGCACTCTCAAATCACCGTGCTGATAACAAATATGGCGCCAGTTTGTTTACATTGCGCAAATCAGTACGAAAAATTCAGTGATTGTGCAGGTCAGTATTGCCAACGTTGTGTGAACATTTTGTGTGAATTGATTGGATGGTTTTTGAAATATAAGAAAAAGTCATCTCGATAATAATTTGGCACGCAGTGTAGATAAAATGAAAAGAAAAAAGGACAATTATAGTTAACATGAGTATGAAACAGTTAAAATTTGCAGGGCACATAATGAGGAAAGAAGGCTTGGAAAATTCGATACTCACAGAATAGATTGAAGTCAAGAGGGACAGAGAAAAACAACGGATAAAATACTTAGAGAACTTGATAAATTTTCTTCCAGCTTCCTACATTGCTGTCACTCCGATCTTAAAAAATGTAAATGTAATTTAAATATAATGTCAATTGTCATCCCATTGTAAACTGATCTCTTTTTTTTTCATTCGGCTATTTTTTTATTTCATTCACAGTAACCCATTGCATCATTGTGGCTTTTATCGCTTTGCTTGGGCTAGGGGTGAAATCATGGAACACACATACATAAACAGATACCTACTCTCTCTCTCTCTCTCTCTCACACACACACACACACACGCACACACGCACACCCAGACACCCACAGATAATTATATATATATATGTGTGTGTGCGTGTGTGCGTAAATTTTGCTATATATATATATATATATATATATATATATATATATATATATATATATATATATATATATATATTATATTGATATATTGATGGTGGAACGGGTTTTAGTAGAGAAAATGAAAATGACAAAATTTATTAAGAGCTACGGAAGGCTGGGAATTGTGGAGAGCCATGATCGCCAACGTCCTGAGGAGACACGGTACATAAAAGAAGAAGAAACTGAACATTAAAGAAACAATCTTCAACTTCGTTAGCACATCACATTATTTTTTAATCTAAAATCCTACATATAATGTTCATATTAAACGTTCAGATTAGCTATATTCCTTAGTTCCTTCACTTCAGACATTTGCAATTTGAACACGCCATGCCACTTCCATAGAGTCACAGCGCCATCATTACCTCTCTATTCCAAAGGTAAGAATTCTTCCCCCCACTGCCAAAAAAAATTGCTTCTTTAGAAAGCATACTGTTGCGGGTGTACTTCTCTGATAGCTACAATCTTAAACTCTTTCTGTCAAGAATCAGTCATTATCTGTTCTTATTTTCTATCAACTTTCATCTATATCCTTCACCTTATACATCATTAACATTTTAAAAATAACCTTTTAACTTAAGTTGCTATCGAGCCTTGGATGAAATTTAAGATCTAAAATTAAAATTTTATAATTTTAAATATAAAATTAAAATTTTAAAATCTAAAATTATAATTTGAAGATTTTAAATCTAATTTTTTTTTTTAAATTTAATATTGCATGTGTTTCTTTTTTTTTTTTTTTTTTTTAATAATGATGACTATCATTGTTATTATTAATATTCCGGTCCCAGGGATGATTTTCTTCAGCTGAACTGTTTTGATTTAAGGAAACTTGATGTTTATTCTATTTGTTAATCACTTGGCGACACAGTGAAAATAGACCTTTGAAACTGCAGGCATATTTTATCGAAGACTCAGCTTTTGATATGTCCCGGAAAGGGATATATTTGTTCGAAGTAGCAAAGTGGTTGTTGACTACTGTAACCGGGTCGGGCAATCTAGCAGCTAACCGTAATGGACTGGTCCTCGTCGTAGTCGTAGGCAATAGGCGTCCCCTATACCTCCCCATCAGTCTGTATTTATGGCTGACACCAGCTAATTATATTACTGTGAGGGGGAACCCAGGTGTATGCATATTTATTACATCAGGTTTAATAAAAAATAAAAAAAACGATTAAAATATTTTCCTGGCAATATTTTCAGTGGAAAAAAACTTCAGAATTCGGGAGATGCTGAAAACGTTCCCCAACAACAGATATCACTTTGCTAGTTATGAGATATTAATAAGTGCGTAGGTTGTAAGGTCAGATTAGACATTTAGGACAGTGTCTTTTAGAAGGACGAAGAAAACACAAACCTAACTTCTGATTCATGGGTCAGGGGATAAACATAAAAGCGCATGCGTGCACACACACACACACAAATAAATAAATAAACATATGCATATATTTCATTGAACAAGACCGACTAGGTATTCTTTTTTTTTGTTTTTGTGTTTTCCTTGTATACTTACAAGGGTCTTCTTTTCTGGACTTCATGAATTTAAAAATTGCCAAAACGTTTGTGGGTTCAGAGCGCCCACGACTAAAATATAAGCCAATTTCAAGGATTATTTAAAGTGATATTACTATTATAAATCGTGTGTAAATGTTATTATGGATTATATAAAAGGTCCGAAAGTAGATATATTCTTAATTTTTAAATACAGCCAGTACATTGTGACCGTGTTCATAATTGATGCTTTTAAATGTTGGTTCTTTGTTTTTCATACGGGCTTTCATCACTCTTAAAGGAATTTAACAATGGGGGGGGGGTGCTTAACATAATCTTGTTCTCGACATGTTATCGAATACCTCGTACAAGAGTATATTGTCAGTGTTTTGTCAAAGAGAAATGTATTAAAATGGCTTGCTCCCCAAATAATCAAACAATATATATAAAGGGTGCATCAAAAATATATTTACAAATTTTGGGGTCGGGTTCCTCACGCAAAAACAAAGAAAAAAGTCCTTAGCAACATATGCCCGTAAATCCTTCATTTTTGAGTTTCCGGTAGATGGCGCTGTGTTACTATTTAGACTAGGTTACATTTGTTATTCGTGTATATTGGCTAATCTGACTTAACGTGCGTAGTAGTGAGTTAACTGAGAAGTGTTCCGTTTTACAATTGAAGGATATTCATATCGTGATCAGGCATATATGATTTTTACATCCAGCCGATGAAGTTTACCGTCGTACCTGGAAAGAATCAATGTAGTTATTAATAAAAAGAGTTGAAATTAATACATGTAAGATTTCACAGCTCAAGCATCAAGCGTTCATAGTCAGCCTATAAAAAGAAGAACTGAAACGTTTTCTTCTTTTCAGGTATAAAATGCTATTAACTGGAAAAGAAAAGGCGTTTTTTGCTAAAGTATACTCAAATATAATCAAATAAAACTATGCCTCGTGCATTTTTGAGATAATTCACTATAAAAAGTACAACTTGTAATGCAGATTTGGACTTGTTTCAAAAAGTTCCAAGTGGAAGGCTGTCTATGCAGTGCAAAAGGACCTGGACGACCACCAGAATCGGAAGAGATGATCGAGCGGGTTCAGGAAATCATTTTTGGAAGTCCATAAGAAGAGCATGTCTAGAAACCCAAATTCCTCCAATGACTGACGTGTCGCAAGGAAACGTCTACGAATGACCCCGACACATTACAGGTCGTTCAGGCCTTAAAAACAGATGACAAACAAAACCGCAAGGAATTCTGTGTCGATCTTTAAGAGAAACTTGAAGACGTCTTTGAAGAATGACTTATTTTCAGTGATGTGACCATTTTCATACTAATGGCAAAGTCAAGAAGCATTTGGGCTGAAAAAATATCCCCATGCCGCATAATGAAAACCCGTAAAATCTTTCATGAAATCTACATACCCTTGAATTTCTCATTCAAATTTTGATGAATAAATGCTATTTTGCTCAAAGGTAAGTCTGTCTAGATTCTTTGGCCTAGATTGCGTAGCTACTCAGATATTTGCATCTCAGTTGATCCTGTTTGTTATTTAAATAAAGAAGGATACATGGACCCTGTGCGGACGACAACAGCCTCGAAGGCATCTACTACGCTGACAACATCGATGGAATTCTAATGACATCAACTTTTGAGAGTATTGAAGAAGATTAAAATAGGATTAATATATAGGGGAATATTTTGGTCGTGATTTAAATGCTTTGGTACGCATTTGCAAATTTGAACGACAGATAAAACCTACTTTCATTTACTCTATTCATTTAAATCTACTGAAAGAAATGTTATAATACTTTGACACATGGCCTAGTGTTAGTTAAAACATATCAGCTTCTTTAGCAGCTGTGGGTTCGATCCCTGTGCAGGATAGTGATGAAAAGGCACATACTCTGGTTCAGGGAAAAAAACGGACAAGCGATAGAAGGCCGGTGAGCCATTAACTGATCGAAAATATAGCTTAAGACTGGAAAGCGTAACGATAACAATCGATTGGATTCTTATCTGATTGGATTTACTTATTCTCCTTGTCAATGAAATTGGACTGCAGACCCCAGGTGCACCAACACCTACACACATACGCATGCATATGCACACAACACACACACATAACACGCACATACATAAACACATACACACACACAACACGCACATAATACAAATAATGACAAACACACATACAGCATCGGACAATAAAAACGATAACGTTTAATATATTTTTTAAATTGTCAGTGTACAGTAGCGTTCATTTTGCGCTGGTCCTAAGGATAAAAGCTTATCCCTGAAGAGCTTTGTCCACGAACTAATACAACTAAAATGTCGCCTTAACGGTAACGATTCGAAGAAGTTGTACCCGGGGTACATGCTGTCTTTCAATATGTTTTCTGTTTTCCTGCGACAACCAGAATTAGAAATGTCCTCAAAGTGGGGGGTGGGCAGCGTGCCGTCAATTATTCAAATTTTTTGAATGAAGCTTTGTCCATCTCTGGCGCCATAGAATTTTTACTGAAATTGAGAACTGATCAGAAAACTAAATTCGTCATCTTGGCCTCAATCTATGACAATACTATTAAAGTATTTAAATTAGTTTGTTTAAAATAATTCCTGTCATTAATTAAATCATTTTCTGTCATTAGTTTTCAAAATAATTCAGTAAACTATTTCTCCCCCTCCTCCTCCTCCTCCACCAAAAAAATACAAATAAAATAGCTTCCAAAACGTTTATATAAGTTGACATCCAGAAAAGTTGATAGGTCTGTAAGGACATCATTATTAATAAAATAAATGAATTATTATTATTATTATTATTATTATTATTATTATTATTATTATTATTATTATTAATAATAATAATAATAATAATAATGATAATAATGATAATAATAATAAATATATATAAAAACAATATGATAATATAATAATGTAATAATATAATAATAATAGATATATAAAAAACAATATGACAATATAATAATAATATAATAATAATATAATAGATATCATATATAAATAAAACAAAAACAGTATAATAATGTAATAATAATATAAAAATAATATAATCTTATAATAATAATAGTAGACATCATATATAAATAAGACACATATAATAATATCATAATAATAATGTAATAATAATAATAACATAATAATAATGATATAATAATAGATATCATATATAAATAAAACAAAAACAATATAACAATGTAATAATAAAAATATAATAATAATATAATAATAATTTAATATAATAATAATATAATAGATATATATAAATAAAACAAAAACAGCATAATAATGTAATAATAATAATAATATATCATATATAAATAAAACAAAAAATAAAAACAAATAAAATAAACAAAATTCCATCATCACGCAGCAAAAACATTTCCTGTCGATCGAACATCACTGAAATACTTTGTCTTAAAACTAATAGAACTAAAACGTCATCTTGAAGGTACCCGGGTTAAACATGTAGAGTACCCGGGGTGCATGCTCTCATTCAATATATTTTCTGGTCTGCTGCGACCAACGGGAATTAGAAATGTCCCCTAAGATTATTTTTGGGCAACATTTATAACCCTTCGGGCGGCTCTCTTGTCCGCTGCCGAGCAGCTGCAATAGCAAACAGTACGACAGCATACTCTTAATAGAACAGCGTTATAATGTCAACATTTATAAATTATCTTTTTCTGCAATTTCTCAGGAAATAAAAACACTGACTCGTCTTTTTAACTATTGTCAACTATTAATTTTATCCACCACCTCCATACAAATCCCACCGATGACCAAAAGCGCAGGTTCAGTTTGAAATTGAAGTTTACCGAGTTTGAAGAATTTTGATTGATTTATTGATCTGTTTTACGGCTTATCATTCATTTGCAGATTATTTAACCTTTAGTCTCTGTAATATGCAGGAACATTGGGTGTCAATGGCCAGACAACTGCACTACCATCATCTTCGATTCTCAGTTAGTCATTTTCTGTTGCCATAGTAGGATATGACAACACTAGCGCAAAATTCAACCACATTATTGTCTGATGATCGCAGTTGCATGCAGTGGCTGTTTTCCCATACATAGAAAGTGATAAAGTTTAAGGCCTTAAAATATTTTTAGATTCTAAGAATTTTTTAAAGATAATAATGAATTACTGATACAAATTCTACTATTTAACTCATACCTGGGGGAGAAGAGGCGGATTCCTACCTTTCCTAAGGTTCTTTACGCGTAAATGAATTTAACGAACCCGACTTGAATTGGAACTCGTCTCTCTGATTTTCAGTTTAGAGCCATTATCCATTATATTTTTGTTCCTAACCTTTTATTTAAGGCAATGTCGAAAGTCTATATTTTGATTATATTATTTTCGCTTCTAGTTAGATGTACTATCTATTTTACTTGTTGCTGCTGTTGGAAGTCTTCAAGTGATTTGGATTTATTATTTTGTAAATATTTTGTTGGTGATTCTATAGCGCCAGTCCCTGAGATCTGATAAAGGACATTACGACCAGAAATTTCTAAACCTTTTTTGTAATCCTTTGTCACCTAGCAAGGTAGCAGCACCACTAAAACGCAAAGGGTTACTGAGTCTTAGAGAATATGAGGAAAACTATCACTATAAACGCTAGTCAGGAGAGAGAACAATAAAAGAACAGGGGCATTAAATACACATCCAAATTGATAGTACCTGCTACTCCCAAGCGGTCAACTGTCTAGTTATTGACCAGGCTCAATGTTGCTTAACTTCAGTGATTGTGTGTAAACCGATGTTTCAAAGCGATAAGGCCGTAAACTCCGAGTTCAAAGGGAAAAACCTAAAGAAATCCGGAGGATGTAATGTCGGAAACGTTTTGAGTATAAGATGAACTTGCTGGTTCGAATAGCAAAGTAGGTACCTCCACTTTTTCGCTAAAGGAGAGAATAGTAAGTATGATGAAAAAAAAAAAGCCACAAAATTTTATCGTTAAAATGTTTCTGTTATTATTAAAAGGAAAAAACAAATTATTTTTTTTATTATTTAATTAATTTTTTAGCACGTTCGAAATTTTGACAAAATTCTTTTTTTACGTCAATGGTAGCCCAAAGATTACGATGGGGATTTTACCAACTTTTTTTTTTCGGTAAAAACACATTGATTTAAAAAAAATTTGAAAGGAATGAAATAATTATCAGATTTTAATGAAACTTTCGGGACTTATTCACAAAAAATCTTGGTAAAAATATATTTTATTTTACATCTGTTAAACTTCCCCCCCCCACACACACACATACACGCATATACTTACTTATTTTATGAATTTTCTCGAAATTAAAATTTCAATCTCTTGATATTTATATTAATTTAAAAGGGGGACTCCTTGGAAAAAAATTATTTGTAATAATCATTTTTTTTGGGGGGGGGGGGTTCGTGTAGGAATACCATTTACAGAAAATCTGCCCTGAATCGTAAAATAAAAAATGCTATAAATCCTTATTTAACTAGGAAAACAAGGAAACTATTGTTTTAAGAAAAAAAATCAATGAATAAGGAATTTTTACAAGAATTGAATGAATAATGAATTTTTACAAGAATTGTTTTCATTTTTTTTTTAAATTTTAATTAGAAAAAAATTATTAAGATTTAAATCTTATAAAATCCTGTATTAATTTCAGTCTTTTAGATTATATTGTTATTAAGTTAAAACTAAATTTACCAATCATAAATTATAAAGCTTAATACCAGTCACTGAACACCAAGATAATAATTCTTCGTATCAAAATTCTTCGGTCGCAAAATATTTAGTTCAAGTTACTGTAGAATTCGCACCCTTACCTTTTAAAGGCTTAAAATATGGAAGGAAAAATACGATAATTCTTATAACAAAATTACAATAATTGTTATGTATAAGAACTATATTTAATTTTTTAGCTTAGTCTGGTTGAAGGCCACAAGTTTAGAGTATACAGTATATCCGAGACCAGCTTAGTATCAGGCGTGCCCAGAATCATAAAAGTGACGAATGTCGCTTTTCGCTCATTCAACTTCCACTTGGTTTTCTCTTTGAAGCGGTGATCGTTGCCTCTTTTTCAAAATGATGTTACAGCAAGAGCGCGCGCACTCGCCAGTGTGTTTCTTTCTCGAAGCGTGTGGGTGTCGCTTGGTGCTGTTTGTAGGTGTGTTTGCCGTACACACAGACGATCAACCGTCTGTTTGTCTCGCCTACCACCACCGCCATCGCTGCCGCACCACCGCCGACAAATTTCTTATGTTGTCTCTCTTTGTAAATCATTTTTCAATCGATTACGACCAGCCATAGACTGTCTCGACAGTCTCCCCTCCTCCCTCGACCTACCTACTCTCTCTCTCCCACTCTTCCTCCACCTCTTCGACGGCTGGCTTCAATAGTACGACTACCTAGTCAGTATGGGGGATAGCTCATCTGGTAATAACTTGTTTATTGTTTTTTGTTATTTTCTTCGGGAAAACTCGTCTCTTTTTTGAAATGTTAATTTTTTTAATGCTAGAAATCATCATTTACAATGCTCGAGAGACACTTATGATAGAGGGTTACTGTAAAAAAAAACTGTAATGATGAATGAGGTGTGTGATTTGAATGAAGGATGTGAAACTGATGAGGATTCGGGAAAATAATTCTAGATCGAATTATCGATTAAGAATGGATTTGTCAGTAACATCCAACATATATACTTCTAAAATCCCAAAACATCTACAGTACAGCTAAAATAGATCAGCTACGATTAAAGTGAATACCATAGACATAGCAGAACAAGGGCGGCTAGGTCAGGTTGGTCATTTTAGTAGAGGAAATGGACGAACTCTTTAGTCTTTGTATAAAGACTCAAATGAGAGACTTTCTTTGTTTATGTCAGGACTTTGGTGATCATAGCTCTCCACAATTTCCTGTCCTTTCTAGCTCTTTAGAACTTTTATCCTTTTGCCATCTCCCGCAAATCCTGCTCCTCCATCCATTCGCTTAATTTTGCCAGGTTAACCACATAGTATAAATATTGTATATTACATATATTATTTAAACATTATCTTTATATCATTTCCAGATATAGATATAACATGTTTCTCCATATTTTTTTCTTTACCATCTCTGCGTTTTTGGGAAAGAGAGTAGAATGGTTTTCAGTTGCCTTCTTCATGACATGGAATACATGGCTTCTCTTAGACTGGTTGCCACGCAAGAGGGGCGACGGCTTACGGCAACATCATGTTGAAATACCGATTCCCGTACGATCACTGAAGTTAAGCAAAGTCGAGCCTGGTCAGTATTTAGATGGGTGACCGCTTGGGATTACCAGGTACTGTAAGCTTGGATGTGTCTATGGTGTAATGGATAATGGCTTGGAAATGTTAGTTGGAGACCCGAGTTCCAATTCCCGTTGATTACGTTATATTCACGTCTTCTTACCCCAGATATGGATTAAATAGTAAGTCGTATCCCTAAACTATTATTATCTAAAAAAAAACCTCTTACAATCAAGAAATGTTTTCTCGCTGTAAATAACCTGCAAAGGGTTGATAAGCCGTAGAAACAAATCAATCAGAGGTAGCGATTGTAGTCTACTTTGTTATTTAACCCACAGATAGGAGGGGCAAAGATGAATTCGTGCCTTTCCTAAAGAGCATTTGTGCGAAAGTAAACGCAAGAGACTAAACCGGAATTTGAACACAACATGCAGAGTCCACTTTCTGCGCTGATATCCGTTACACTACCTGCACATAAAATAACGTATATTAATAGCTAAAACATTTTACTTAGATGTGTGGGATTACCCCACCTTATCTGCCAATGGACTTCTCTTAACCTCTTTAGTTGGCATTGTAAACGATGATATAAAAGGAAATGACTCTTTCTTCCTGTCTCTTTTTTCACCATTATGTAGTAGCAAGTAGCAACAACATGGGACTTGTCCCTGCCGAGGGAAATTTCATTAAACTCAAACCTTTTCTCACATTCTATTAGGACGTGGGCTCGTGATTAAATACCTACTTAATGGGACTAAATTTCCAAGCTGTTCAATGATTTTAAAACCTACGCAGTTAAACCCAAATGAACGTCATCGTGAGTACTGTTAAAAAATCAGTGTTAATAATATTCTGTTGAAATAATAAAAATAATAATTATTATTATTTGCTACATTTTTAGTACGACACATAATCAAAAGAAAGGAAGATTGTGGTGCGCTGATCGTTTACAATTAACTTGTATCGGTAAAAAATATTCACATTATCCACTAAATAGGCGAAATAAGGATAATTATATATATATATATATATATATATATATATATATATATATATATATATATATATATAATATTATATGAAGAAATATAGTTTTAAGGTGTGCTATATTTATGGGGTAAAGTATTCAATATCAGAGATATAGCGTATGTAAATATAAATATAAAAGTGAAGATTGAACATTATAATAATATATGAAAAGATTACCTAACTTTAAAAAAACAAATTTTTTCCCAACTTTGAAGTTTCTTGGTAAAATTTCCAGTCTTCAGGGGGTTCTGGTTTTAAACGATATTTGTACCTCCTAAAAATATTTTAACATTGTAAAAATGAAAAATCTTTCTTAAAACTTTGATTTAATCTCAGTTACAAGCTAATAGATTACATCTAATATTCCCAATCAGCAAAATACTTTGCTGCATTTGAATTTAAATTGATTGAAAAGTTTGTTTTTTATTATCAGTAAAATTGATGAAATCGTCATTATTGATAAAACTGTCAACATGACAATATTATCTTTATTAAAAATAAAACTTTCACTGATAAAATATACTTTTCTGAAACTTTATTTAAGGAATATTAACAGATTTAAAGTTTAATTAATCCTAATTAAAACAAATATTACTTACTTTTCGTTTAAACTATCACAGAAAAGCATAATATAAAGTGTGTTTTTATATGGTGTTGTCATATTTATTGATGGCCTCGTGATTGAGATATTTATTTAAGATGGAAATAATCGTAGCACATTACACGACGAATACAACGTAACGACTTTTTATGTTTTTTTTCTTCTTTTTTTTTTTTACTTCCCAGCAATCTTTAATTTTTTAAATATTTCAAGCATTCTAAGATTTTATTGAATTTTAGGTACTTTAGGATTATAGCTTTACTTACGAAGGCGCTTGTTTATGAAATGTTAGAAAATTACCAATAAATTTTATACTTACTATAGTTATCATTCTAATTCTTTTTGATGATGTCGTGTATGGACATCGGTATTTACAAACATCTGCACGTATATACACACACAAAAGATAATTTTAAAAATACTGGAGGTCTTTGAATTGTATTAAGCTTTTCCATTTATGATTAGTAAATATAGGTTTTATTTAATAACAATATCACTTGACCGCTCTAAATTAATACAGATTTTTTTTAAATTACAAAGTTTATGAATTATTCTAATTAATCTTTTTAAAAATTAAAACAATTCTTGTAAAAATTCATTATTCAACGAAAACAAATTCATACGACAATAGTATACATAATATATTTTATTCATAAAAGCATTTAAAACAATTCTAATTAAATAATGTCTTAGTTTTATTGCATTTTTATTTTTAGATTCAGAGCAGATTTTCTGTAAGTGGGTGTCCAATTGGACCCCCCCACAAAAAAAAATCGATGATTCAAATTCTCCTAGGATTTGTCTTTATAACTAACATAAATATTAGGTTGGTGCAAAAATAATGACGTAATAATGTCGTTTTTTTGACGTTAAAAATACGTCAAAAAACGACGTTATTACGTCATTATTTTTGCACCAACCTAATATTAAGCGCTACAAAAACGAGTTTCGCAAAATTTCATAGAATTAAATAAGTGTGGGTTAACAAATGCAAAAAAAAATTACCACCATATTCTGAAAAGTAAACATTCCAAATGTAATTTCTTAAATTCAATTAATTCAAAGTTCTGAAAGTCTCATTAAAATCCGACAATTAACTAATTTATGCAAGAATTTCCAAATCAATGCGTTTTTCACGAAAAAAAGATTCTAAAATTGTTCGTACTAATTTATTGTGACGCCAGAGAAGCAAGATTTTTACCGAAATTTTGAAAATTTTTAAGGATTAAAGAAATAGAAAAAAAAAATCTTTCGTCTTTCCTCTTAATATAACATAACACATTTTAACGATAAAAGTTTATTTTAGGCATTTTTCATCATGTATGTTTTTTAACTAATCTTTGGAGGTACACACACACACACACACACACACACACACACAAAAAAAAAAACATACACGTATATATATTTGTGTATTTAAGCAGCAATCCTTCTTTTATACACGTTTCATTGAATACTACAGTCAAAGTGCTTTGATTTAGGTTTTTTATACAATTTCTTGTGTGATCTTATATATTTTTTATTCTTTTCGGTAGTTAAATTATATAAAAACTATGCAACTGCTCTTTTTTTACCGAGCGCTTTCGGCTAACCATTTTTAGCCATTTCAAGGTTGTAATATATTAACTGTTAACAAGAAATAGTTTGTTGTTTGTATGTATTTATATAATGTTTTCATTTTCAAAACACGGTCAAGATATTGTTTGCATGTTCACAGTTGATATTATTGAGTGCGTTTTTTTTTTGTTTGTTTCTTTTTATTAATAAGGCTTCCATTATTTTCTTTATATAATTTATCCAAAGAAAAGAAAAAAATATAAGATCACATGAGAAATTATATAAAAACTAAATAAAAGCGCCTTGTCTGTCATATTTCAATGAAACGTTTATATATATATATGTGTGTATATATATATATATATATATATATATATATATATATATATATATATATATATATATATATATATGTATATATATATATATATGTATGTATGTATGTATGTATGTATGTATGTATGTATATAGATAGATAGATAGATAGATAGATAGATTGATAGATAGATAGATAGATATGTTTACACCAGTATTAAGTGATGTCTAACAATGGATATTAATTTACAGCAAGCCCCATCAATAGGTAAGCAAGCTTATCAATATTTTAGTTAATTTCCGTTTACTCCATCCTTTTTCTGAGCTTTTCCAAGTTGTTGCGAGTGCTCCGTTAACGACTGGTGATACTGTCACCAATTTTGTTTCACGATTTTTTTTAACAATGTCGACATACTTATCTTTTCATTTTTTTTTTTTTCAGATTAATTCTGGGATTCGCCGTAGCCACAAAATGTACAATCTAGTATTTTTCATCCAATGCTGAAGGTGAAATACACGCAAGCCTTTGAGCCAATCAAAGATAAATCGGAAATTGTCTTTATAGACGAAATGAAAAAGAGGCCAGAACATTTGGAAAATTTTGTGGCTCTTAATGGTCACTATATTAAAAAAGGAACTTGTAATTTTGAAAAGAAATGTACTTCATTTTTATATTAATTGCTTTATTACATAATGTCTAAAATTCTTTGATACATTTGTGAAGCTTATATACTCAGTCAGTCCTCGTAATTTTAAAGAAAAATAAATGCCCTTCAGTTTGATACCAAATACATTATTCTATTTGGTCCAAAAGTTGTTTTATGTGTTTGAAGATGGCTCCATGCCTATCCAAGACTATACCTTTTGCCAAGGGGATTTGTACAAAAGGTAACGCAACAAACTCTGTCCAGTGCCAATTTAATTTTTCGCACTACTAACCGCTATACTACGTGCTATCTTTAAGACTTAATACAAATAATACTAATTCTAACATGACTGAGATTACTGTTATGACATCATATGTTGGGTAATTGAATGGCAAATTGGAAAACTTATGTGTAACGTGTTTCGTCCTCTAGAAAGGCTTACATCGTTCTAAAGTAATACAATGTGCTTTGATTCAGTTTTTTATACAATTTCTCATGTGATATAATTTTTTTTTCTTTTCGGATGATAAATTATATAAAAACTGTCCAGTTGTTCTTTTTGTCCGAGCGCTTTCGGCTATACATTTAGCCATTTTCAAGGTTGAAATATATTAACTGTTAACAAGAAGTTGATTGTTGTATTTATGTATTTATGTAATGTTTTCATTTTCAAAACACGGTCAGGATATTGTGTCCATGTTCATAATTAATGTTATTGAGCGTCTTTTCTTTCTTTTTTTTATTAATAAGGCTTCCATTATTTTCAGCCTTTTTTTCTTTTTTTTTTTTTTGCATGTAGATGATGCTATTGCATTTGTTTTATCAACAAGTATGTCACGAATAGGGTCCGGTAGGTCTCCATGAATATTTAAACGAAACCTAATTGAGCTATGATCAGAAAGGTGTAGTGTGAGTCTTCGTGTCAAACATGTTGTAGTATGGCCTATATAATTATTTACGAATTTTGATTGATGAAGAATACAATTCCTAAATGGACATTTAATAGTATATATATATATATATATATATATATATATATATATATATATATGTGGTGTGTGTGTGTGTGTGTGTATGTATGTATGTATTATTTAAGCATTAAAATTAATTATTTATGTAAAAAATAAAGTACAATTTTCCTAACTCAAGAATAAACTAGAACGCTCATAAATTAACAACGATAGCATATGTTTAGAAAACCGGAAGTCAAAATGGCAAAAAAATGTAAAAATTGGGGGGAAAAGTGAGGAAAGTTTAAGGAGTGAGTGTAAAGGGGGGAAAAAACGACAAAAAGACAAATAATCACGACATTCTACGCGTACGCCCACGCGTTCAGACGACGCCTGAGCCCATGCCCGTGAACGCATATACGCACACACACATACACGCACGCACGTGCGCACATATATACAATGAATATATTTATATATATACAATGAATATATATATATACAATATTTGCACCAATGAAAATTGCATATAAAAAAGAAAATGCGAGAAGTATAAGCAATCAATTGCTGATAGCCCCTGACGAGTGGACGGAGTAATTCCTGGAGTGTCTGTCTACGAAAGTCTGGAGTTGGAATGCTAAAGGTAACATCAATCAACTAAGTGACAAACCTTTTACTTGTATTAATTTTATATATATATGTAAATGCAAACGTACGTGTCGGTTAGAATTATCCAGCGAAGGAGGAAAGCCCTGAAGATGGAGGACCGTTAAATGTAATTTTTTTCAGTTGTAACAGTTTTGTTTTTTCCTTGGGGGGTCAATGTATCTAGATGCACAGCTTAGCCGAGCAAAATTCTTTTTACCAACACTTCTTTTTTTGTGTGTCTGTGTGTGTTTTTGTTATTTTTTTCTTTTTAAATATTCCTCATTGTGACAACAGAAGATCTACCAAGCAAAGTGAAATGTTGTGAGAATATGGACGCAAATTTACCGAAGAAGATTCAACAATCAGTGCACTTTCTATACATTTTCGCCAATTAATTAAATCGATATTTTGAAATCGAAATTATGAGCAGACTCATTGCGATGAGCGACTAATGCACTGAGATTATTGTTTTGTAAAATATTCCATTTAGTTTTTTTATTTAAATTCTTCGAAGTCTCTCCTATATATTCTTTGTGGCTATCATTGCAGGTTATAGTGTAAATTCATGAAATTAATGAATAACGGATGTTTCCTCATTAGGAAACAGTTAAAATTACTATTAGATGAGGAGAACACATACTACACTTTGATCCAAGCTCGATGACAAGAAAATGAAGAAAAGCATAATTCGCGTAGAACTGTCTCCTCGCTCAATGAATGCCAAATGTGTTTTTTATAAAATACGATTAAATATTATCATTATCATTATCATATATCTACAGTTGATATCATTGCCATACTTTCCGATGTCGTTGTTTATAAAACAAACGTCAAAATTGATTTTTTTTTTTTTTTTTTTTTTTTGCTTATTTATTTGATTTTGGGGAGATAAAAAAACAAACATTGAATAGGCATGAAAACCTTCAGGAAACCTTTCACATTTTTCACTGGCGATCAAGTGACAGCAAATCTCCTCAAATAATCTAACTCATATTTCATTATTCTTGTAAACTGAATATGCGTTATTTTTTGTCTCACTGTTCGTTATATTATTGTTGTTATTAATAATATTCTTCTTATTATTAGTAGTAGTAGTAGAAGTCGCGACAAGATGGTCAAATTTCAAATGTAAATTGTTTGTCCATTTAAAACATTACATATATTTTAAAATATATTCAGATTAAATATTGAAGACGTAAAAAATACTTCAATGGGTTGCACATTTTCGCATATACTCTTTTCCTGCTAATCAAGCGTTGTTCCCAGACATAAATGATAACTAGCCCTCGCGATACATATGTCTGTTTTAATTTCACTATTTGGGTTTGCATGTTTGTGGTTGCGTATGTAGATTTAATAACAAACCTAAAATATTCCTCAAAATTTAAAAAACAACATTCAATAATAATAATAATAATAATAATAATAATAATAATAATAATAATAATTATTATTATTATTATTATTATTATTATTATTATTATGTGTATGTTATGTTTCCTGCTTTGTATCCTGTAAGAGCCTGGTCCAAATTATGGTTCTTAGACCCTATAGGAGAATTGTCATTTAATTGATAGCACTTTTCTTAGTATATTGGGTGTTCCTAGTAGGGCGATATTCTGGCCAACTCGTATGTTGATGTTACTTGGACATTCCTTTGATCATTTCTACAATTTTTTTTAAAGTTCTTTTGCACCTAAATTAATGAGAAAAGCAATACATAAATTATGCCATTTTATGCGGACAGCTTTTGCGGCTATCGAGGTTTAGCCCCGCTCCGAGATTGCCTAGAGATGCGAGCTGCAAACGTCTGCTCACCCACAGAGCCAAACTGTCCTTTATACTGAAACTGTTCCCGTTTGAAAGCGTATAACAGCGCCATTATCATCAAACCCTCGGTCACAACGACTTGTGACTTCATGCCAGTACAACAACTTCTGTCTACCTAATCTCACTCACAAGAGATTTGGTTAAACCGACTTTTCGAACGTATGTTTGATATCATTAAGTTGTCACCTCTTTGACAAATCGATTATGACGAGATTAGAACGCGGGTCTCGTGGTCTGAACGGTAATATTTTAGCCATACATCAAGTATTAAGTATGCAAAATAAAAAAAAGGGGGAATCTGATTTAAGCGTGACAAGTTTTGTGCTTAGCAAAACGACGGACACTGACTTTTATATGAAGAGATTACAACAGCAAAGTCTGACAAGGAAAAAACGATCTGTTAATGCAATAATTACTTTTAGAGTTTTACTACAACTACAAGCGCCGGTCGCCTATGTCTGCAGCGATGATAACATTGCAACTATTTCAAATGTTAATGATTTAATGTACGTCAAAGAAAAACCTTGAGTCATTGAAGAAGATACATGACTATAGAAAGGTCTATGACATCCGTTTCTTTATTTCTCTTCTTCCTTCCTTCCTTCCTTCCTCAAATTGTTGTCGTCCTTATTAGAAGTGCCCTTTTGTTTTTTGTTGATGTTGTTGTTGTAGATATTTAAGATCTGTCAACAAGCCCTGATTCTTTATATATTCATGTCTACAGTCAATCGTTACTTATCTCCTTTATCCTCATAATCTTCATTTCCAGCCACCTTCCCTTCCAATTCATATCGCACCTCATTCATCATAACCAATTTAACAGCAATACTCTACCTTGAAGGGCTCATGAGATTTGTATTACGTGAAATTTAATACAAAAAACTTTAAATGTTCTGCTTCATCAGAGAGTAATCGATCATGGCTCTCTACCGATTCCTGTTTTATTTCCCGTAAACTGCTATGATTTCTTGAGATACAGGTTGCGATGGGTAAATTGTCGATATTTTATATTTTTCAATTCACATGCTCTTTTTTATTTTTATTTTGTCGACTGCACAGTATAGTAAGGACATTTGTGCACCGTCTGTGTGAAAAAGAGCATCATGATGCAATTGACTCCGCCAGAAATTTGGAAACGGCATGATGTACTGCTTGGCATTCGCACCGGCAGCTCCAAGACGAACATTTCAGTGTATTTGGGTGCCAATCTGAGGACAGTGAAGAGGATTCGGAAAGAGTTGTATGAGCTTAATGCTGATTACGAAGGTGTTTGGAACAATCACTAGTGATGGCGACGTTATGCCTTCATTCTTCTTCTCACGGTACCTTAAACTCAACAGGAAGGCCTACATCATGTGTTTTGCGGAGGTAGTGCCTGCCTTGGGTGAAGAGGGTGGCTGGTGGAAGACCCTATGTCTGGCCTCTGCACCATAGCACCCAAGCAGGAGAACTCAGTCATGGCTGTCAGATAATTTCTGCAACCACATCACCCCTGGCCACCTAACTCCCTAGACTGAAACGCCCTTGATTATTATGAGGGACGCAGTTGAGCGAGAGACTAAACATCTTTGTAACACCAAAATATGAACTGAAGGCATAGATTATGGCAGCATTCACCAACTTAAATAAAGGGACCATCCAGAAGAGTTGCAGCAGATTCCGAAGTCGTCTGGAGGTCATGGTTGAAGCTAATGGCGATTTTATTGAATAAATTTACTCTTTCGCATTTCAAGATATTTTTGTGTAATTTTGGTAAATATATATGTTAAAATGAGATATCAGTCTTATTTTCATTTTTTGCGGAATTAAACGACAATTTATCAATCGCACCCTGTCGATAGTGGAGTGGTTTCATATTGCCTAGAATAGGCTTTGTAAAGACACTACTTTTTTCTTTTTTTTAATATTGGTAAATATTTCGGGACTGTTCATCAACCAAAGAATTCAATTGATTTTCAAATTATAAATAATGAACGGGATATAAGTTATCGCACAGAGACTGTCGGTGTCAATAAAACAGTGCTCGATGGAATATTACATAGGTATTAAATATATATTAATAAATATACATATTCCTCATCGGTAGGTCGACTTAGAGTTTCATGCAAAACGCAATCTTCAGGTACGCTAATATATATATATATATATATATATATATATATATATATATATATATATGCGAAGAGAAAGAGCATAGTCCACAGTTCTTAGCATTTACTTTAATAAAAAAGTGCTCAATACAAAGTAGGGCAAAATATTATTATAATATTTTTATTATAATAGCTTACAATAAAAACATTTAACAACGCTACGCAAATAATTTTATATTTCAGAACTACAATCGTCCTACTTCGGGCGATGGTAGATAACTTTTGATAAAATATAATACTTGTGGATTAATCTAGACACACCCATAAATATATATATTTTTGTTAATTCTGACCTTAGCCACCCCACCACAAACTTTCAAAAGAGGTAACAATTTGTTTTCAAATTTTCGCGAATAAATCATTTTTTTTTCACAAGTTATCTACCACCGCCCGAAGAAGGACGATTAAAGTTCTGAAACATGAAACTTTTAGTGTAGCGATGTAAAATGTTATCGCAATCTATTATAATAAAATATTATAAAATTATATATATATATATATATATGTGTGTGTGAGTGTGTATGTGTATATATATATATATATATAAAAGTGAACATAGAAGTCAACACTTAGAAGCGACAGTCTGTTTCATGCTAGGTACAATCGGTGGCCTGACGACTGCATCTAGCATGAAACAGACTGTCGCCTCTAAGTGTTGACTTCTATGTTCACTTTTATATTTACACACGCTCTATCTTTAACATTGAGCACTTTATCGCATAAATTTAACACATCTTAAGACTATATTTCTTCATATATATATATATATATATATATATATATATATATATATATATATATATTATTATTATTATTTCATTCATTAATGTATCTTTTTTAGGTAGAGTGGTTGCATTGCTTTTTTAGTCGAATATTGTAGTGATTATGCCTTTTCTAAATCCGTTAATGAAATTTGTGTTGTTGTGTTTGTAATTCAGGATCATAGTAATGGCAACATTTTTTTCTTTTATTTTGCATATGAACTAAAAAAAGATCTATCTAAATATTTAACCGATGAAGGTTACAAAGGTTTTGAAACGTTTAATCAACATTCAATAAAAATAGGTATATTGTTTAGATATTAATATTCACCCACCCAATACAAGGCCCAAGCGCCACACAAGGGTAGAGTGTTGCTTTGTGATATAGTGTCAGTTATGTGCCATGCGTGATACACGCTTAAGCGATCATGTATCTTTCGATACATGACTGAAGAGGCAGATTTTTTTCTGCAGTAGGTCGCCATTTCTTTCTGCGGAAGACCAGTTGCCATCCTAGGCTATAGAACCCGGTCTATCCTGTTATTTACTCATAGCTGCTGAAAGAAGAGGATTCATAACTTTCACGTAAGTGAATGTAATGGATTCGACTGGAATTCGAACTCGGCTCTCTGATTCCTCAATCTGAGCCGTTATCAATTACTTCACTATACTGATATAGTATGAACGTAAAAGGGAGGCATGAAGTTATATAGGAAAGATAGCAACTCTCACAAGACCTGAAGTGATCGGGAAAACATTCTGCCAGGAGTCTGTTCCTTGTGGAGCTTACTTTTTTTTACTAATGAAATGCAAAAGGAATGAAGAGGATTCATCTTTGTAGACGTGGTATGGCGGGTTCTAGTTAATAGAACCAAGGTCATCAATAACTCCTCATCAATAACAGTTGTCATAGAAATAGCGATAAAGTAGTGGGAGGCTTGTGACGTTTCGTCTGTGGCAAAGAGATTATAGGTGGAAAATAATTCATTACCCACAAGACCGCGTAGACGATTTGGAACTCTATCAAGACAGGTAAATTGTATTTTCGCATTTGAACTTAAAATATAAATCTGTTTAGATATTTGCCTGATGAAGGAAACAGAACTCTTGAAACCTTCAATAAAAATAATTATGTATTTCTATATTTTAATATTTTTTTTTACATTTTAATTTTTAACAAACAAAATGTTGTGCTTAATAACATGAATGTTCTGGATCAATTCGTAGATATCGATCCCATTAAAAGACTGTATAGCGCCAATCTTATAAGCACGCATACACACCATGATGATTGCGCCAAATTTGATGTTCTTAATAATAGTGACCAGCAGCCAAACGGAAACATTCAGGCAGTTCACCATGTGGTCAACGCGAAGTTTTTAAAGCGGACCAAACGACCCTGTTCTCTCACCTAGCCAGCCCCACGTCAATGTTGGTTAGCTCACGTCATCTGGTTGCCATTCGCACATCGAATGAGTGCTTTCCTTGAGTCAGAAACCAACAGAGGAAAGTGGAAAAACGCTCGAGGCAAGCCCTGCTGGATAGTAACCATTCGATAGGAACCCCAGCTTGTTAGCATGACTATGACATAGGTCAATCATTTGACCCGAGGTTATACGAGATGGGGAAAACAGAAGCAGAAGTCCGACTCTCAAAGTCAACATCGACACAACGCTTCAGTGATACTACTGTATTTCTCGCTACATAAGTCACTTTTAGTCCTCTAAACCTATGAAAAAACACCAGCATCTTATAACTCATTGATTGGGTTCAAGTAAGATTTGAAATAGAAATTATCGATAGGAGGCTAAACACCTGAAGCCCTTGTTTGATGCACTTGAGGCTTGATCATTATATCATGATTGCATACCAAAATGATAGTTAAATATTTTAAAAGTACTAGACGAAGAGTTAAACTTTTGTATTTGACACTACTGTTTGTTTTTTGTTATTTATTTATTTATTTAATCGGTAATGGATAGCGGCTCCGATTGAGGAATCGGAGAGCCGAGTTCGAATTCCAGTCGAATCTATTACATTCACCTACGTGCTAATAATACCCTTATGAATTCTCCTCCCAGCTTTGGGTAGATAGCAGGCAGACCGGGTTTTATAGTCTTGGATCGCAACTGGTCTACCGCAGAAAGAAATGGCAACCTACTGCGGGAAAAAATCTGCCTCGTCAGTCAAGTATCGAAAAGATACATGATCACTTAAGCGTGTATCACGCATGCAATATAACTGACTGAATCATCCCATGCAAGCAATAACGCCACTAAGACACAAGGGGTTTATTGGGTGTGGAAGAATTAAGAATAGAAATATTAATAATGACCGGGAAATGAAACGAGTAATCAGGAAGACAGTAGATAGCGATTGATATTACGTTTAAATTTTTGCAGATTAATGTTGGCTGAAAAACATAGTGGTATATCAACTCCTCATGAACCATTTACATTTATTGGGAGTATTGGTAATTTCTTTTGCAAAAATGTATGTCTGGTAATATTTATTTTATTTTTTTTAGATCTACTGCTTGAGGAGAGACCAAACGAGGCAAATGAATGTTTGTCAGCCCAGATCTGGTCTACGAAACGAGAAATCTGGTTGGAAGTTCCGGCGGTTTATAGAATATTAAACGCATTAAAACCACAAGAACTTTCTTTCCAACCCTATAGTTAAATATTACTCAACGGTATTTGTTCAGATTGGCACAAGGTCAAAATATTGAGCGCCCATAAAGGATAGGAGTCATTAAAATGGACCAAGATCAGCTTGTTAATCACTACTTCACCGCAATATTTAACAAGCTGGACTTAACGGGTAAGTTAGCTGTGTGGAGCAGTCAACGAGAATCGATCTCACGAGCGTAAAATTAAGGTTTTATCTGCCTTGCCACGAGCTGGTATCTCAAGTGCACTTTTAAATAAAATTAGCTTCAGTGTGTTATAGTTGGCTAGGGGGCATTCTAGGCTCGGACGCGTCTCAACGACTGTGAAATCAATCCTTTATAAGATGCTGAAAATTTAGTTCGCCTACATACTTCACAAAATCAGTATTTCAATAGCCAGACATCAAAATACTGATTTTTGGAAATCGCTCGGGCCGATAAATTTTCAGCGCCCTCTCTTAAAATATTGTCTTACTCGTCGATGTCTGCGTTCATTTTCGCGCGCATTCGTGCTGTGTTTGTGTGCGCGGGCGCATGCGCGCATTGGAGAGAGAAATGCGTGTGTTTAAATGTCTGAAAAAGTCTTTTATTGGTATCGGCTTTAATTTATGAGGAATTTCCGCTTACTTAGGTCTACGCACTTTTTTGTCCCTTTTAACTGTGTATATAAAAAGAATAAAAGAAGGATAGAAAAGAGAAAGGGAGAGAGATTGTAACGATTATTCCACAAAAAGGGATGTGCGTCAGTCTCTCTCTACACCCGTCTTTATTATGTTACGCTGTAGATCAAAAACACACACACGTACAAAACTGAAGGAGAGAAGCAGAGCTCTATTGTTTATGTGTAAACGTCTCTGTTACCAGAGCCTATTATGTTGTATTTAAGAAACAAAAAGAAGGAAGTACTTCAGAATGCGTGTGTGTGCGCGCGCGCGCATGCGCGTGTGCGTAGGTGTATATACACGTATTTCTACCTATATTGTATATAAAAAATAAATGGCTTGTATCTAAGTATGTCTGTCTATTAGGTCGGCTAGCCAATCCCTGTTACAGACTCCTGTCCAGGCACATTTGCGACTATTCAACACCCACAGAGCCTACCTGTGGTTTATTCTGCAACTATGCTGAAGAGACCTTAGTTACAGTTTCTGGGAAAGAGAGCATTATCTGGAGTGATTAAACAACCTAAACAAGGCCAGCACGCTCCACCCCTCCGTTACAATGACTTGTGACTTCGTGCTAACACAGCCATCAAATAGTTCCGCCTAGAAGACTTAGGTCAACACGTGCTATGCTTTTCAGGTACTTTTCAAAGCATACTAGGATCCCCGCTCCCAGACCGATAACATCACCTTCCTGAGATTCGAACTCGGGTGTCAGGGTCAGAAAAAGAATGTTCTAACCACTCGGCTACTATATTGTATATAGGTTATTTTTCATTGGCTGAATGTTGTATGTCAATAGTGTTCGCTTATTTAATGGCGAAATTTTATCTGAGGCACCTAGTGAGAATCGAACATAGTATTAATGGTCAACCAGAGTAAACTCGCTAATATTGCTCAACACAGAGTCCCTATATATATATATATATATATATATATATATATATATATATATATATATATATATATATATTACATTGGAAAATTCATTGATTATTTTTTACGGTTTATCAACCTTTTTCAGGTTATTTAAAGCCAGAAAATATTTTTTGTATTATAAGTTTTTTTTTTTTTAGATAATAATGATTTGCTGATACAAGTTCTACTATTTAATCTATATCTGGGGAGAAAAAAGGTGGATTCAAACCTTTCACGGTACTTTTGCGCAAGTTGATATAATGAACCCGGCTGGAATTGAAACTCAGCTCTCAGATTTCCAATTCAGAGCCGTTATTCATGACCCTATCCACAAGCTTACTGCACCTGGTATACCGAAGGTTACCCATCTAGCTACTGACCAAGGTCGACGTTGCTTAACTACGATGATCGACCGAGAACCGGTGTTTGCACGTGACATGGCCGTAAGACGAATATGCGGAAAAGTGTACGCATAAGATGTTTTACTTTCTGTGCATTTATGTATGTAAATATATACCTTATTCGTTTATATGTATGTGTGTGTATATTTATGCCTATGATATGTATTCATGTCTATGAATGTGTATGTATAAATATGAATGTGCACCTCAACGTCGTTCAATGGTTAGCAACCTTGTCTCGCTAGATCAGTTGCGACTGAGTAGTGAGTTGGATCCTCACTGGGTGCTCCATACTTTTGGCCTTGTGCCACATCTACGCTACGCTTAGAAAATCATTATTTGAATGTCCACCAAATATGTTTTTATTACATTCACCTTTTTGTGCACATTGGCTTGCGTGAGTATTTGCATGTATATGTGAGGATGCCTTGCTGGTTGGTAAGGCAGGATTTTGTATTGGGCACCCAGAATATATCTATATATCAGAACAATGTTGGATAATTTTTTTTAAAAATTGTCTGATGAAGTCCTATCAAGTGACGAAACACGTTACATAGATTTCTTTTTTTCATTTCATCATTCAGTTACCCAATATGATATAAACACTATTTTATTTAAACACTATTTCATTTAAAAATAGAAATCTTCCATCTGTTGCCTATTCTCGCTGTGTTATTTGAAAAGATAGCCATCTCATAGCATCGCAAAATAGAAAAAAGAAAAAAAAAAAGAGAAAATAGTAAATGAATGTAAAACCGTTAGTAATCGTTTCTAAAATATTGAAAAGAAAAGAAAAAAAAACACAGATTTCTGTGCGTCTGTGCGACCTATTGTATAACTTCACCTACTTATCTTGTTGTTTTTTTTATGGCTTATCAACCCTTTACAGGTTATTTAAAGTCAGAACATATTTTTAGATTGTAAGAATTCTTGGGAGAAAATAATGATTTACGGACACAAGTGCTACTAATTAACCCATAACTGGGGGGCTGAAGAAGCGGATCCACACCTTTCCCAAGGGTATTGGCACATAAATGAATAATAACGAACCCGACTGGAATTGAAACTCAGCTCTCCGATTTCCAATTCAGAGCCGCTATCAATTACACCCCCCGCACATCCAAGTTTGCGTTACCTGGTATTCCCAAGCGGTCACCCATCTAGGTACTGGCCAGGCTCCATATCGCTTAACTTCAGTAAACATATGAGAACTGATGTTTCAATGTGGTTTGGTTTGGTTTATTTTGTTTAACGGCATATCAACCTCAATGAATTATTTAATGCCGACAACATTTTTAGGATAGATTCGTATGAATAGAATATATGTTTTTTGGTTTAGAGTGATTTAGCTTATTTTGATTTATGGCATATCAACCTCAATGGGTTATTTAATGCTGACAAAAATTTTTATTGCTGGTAATATTTTGTTTTATCAAAAATCTGTTTCTGGCAATATTTTTCCTTCAAAATTGTATTGCTAGTAATATTTTTTTCAAAAAAGTATTGCTGTTAATAGTTAACTATTTGCCCATAGCTGGGACCCTAACAGGTGCTACCACCGCGGGTCAGGGTGAACCTGGGAACACCAGCAATTACGAGGTGGTTCCACGCTCCTCAAAACCTCCTGATCAAAGGCCTTGCTGTTGAACGTAGTTTAACATCTTAGCCAGGACGCGGATGTAGTTTAACGTCTTACCCAGGACGCCATGTTTCAATGTGATAAGCCACCACTTATTCAACTGTGTATGTAACCGGCATGAAAGCTTTTTGTAGTCTGGCACAAGGTGACAATTCTGAAGGGTATTTTGAGGATCGGACGTTGTACACTAACTTGCTAAAAAAAAAAACTCACTTCAGTAAGTGGCAACAGCAACCATTTGCTGATACAGTGTAACCCGGATATAAGAGACCCGGATATAAGAGACTTATTATCCTGTCCCGGAAACTCTCTTATATCCGGGTTACACTGTACTATTTTAGAGTTCAGTTGAGTGCCACTAGGTGATGAGTAACAACAGTCTCTTTGCTAACCAAGCACTCTTAAGAGAACTCAGTCCTGCACTGACGGTGGGGGTCAGTAGCTGGGTACTCGCTAAGAATTGAACACATGACAACAGCAAAAGGGATCTTTTGTTAATCAGTGCGACATCATTGGTGATCTAGCGTGTGTGTGCTTGTGTATGTGTGTGTTGATGAAAAGCTGTCTGCGTAGTATGTAAGTGGGCGCATTTGTAGGTGGAGAGAACGGAGTTCGGGGTGGTGGGGTGATATCCAGGGTGTGCGGGGTGGAGAGGGATTGCGAGTTCGTGCGTATGAGTAAACACACACTTAACAGCTACTTTACAAACGCCGGCTGGCGGAAAATGAATGGAGCCCGCCCGTATACGTAATTCAGTGAATGAACAACGACGAAGTACCTCCTTATCCTTACCAACCCCTCCTCCAGCCGCCGCCGCCGTCGCTATTGTCTTTTCTCCCTCCTCTACCTCCCACTTTATCTCTGCCACTCTAAAAAAAGCTCACTTCCTCCCTTTTTTCTATTATTACCTCGAAAAGCTGCAGTCTAACCCTTATTATAGGTTTAGACACACACGCACATACGTGTAGAACGACTTACTACCAAAATTATTATTACTCTCTCTACCAATCATTATTTTATGTGCAACGGTCTCTTTCACGTCTTGTACTTTCCTGTCTCTGTATTGTTATATTCGTCTGTTCTTTCTTTCTTTCTTTCATTCATTCATTCATTCATTCATTCTATCTATCTATCTATCTATCTATCTATCTATCTATCACAGTCTGTTCATATCTACCCATCTGTCACAATCTATATTCTATATACATTCATTTCTCACACAGTCTATTCATTATCTATCTATATATTTATCTATTTCAGTCTGTTATGAACAAAGATAGACTGAGATAGTGAACAGTCTTAGAGTGATATATCTGTGTATCACCCTCAGCCTATTCCTTATCTCTCTCTCTCTCTCTCTCTCTCTCTCCCTATGTATCTCAGACTGTTATGTGTGTGTGTGTGCGTGCGTGTGTGTCTATTTCTCTCAGTCAGCCCATTATGCATATCAGTCTGTTCATATATATATATATATATATATATATATATATATATATATATATATATATATATCAGTCTGTTTACATTATCTATCTATCTATCTATCTATCTATCTTTATATATATATATATATATAAAGATATATATATATATATAAAGATATATATATATATATATATAAAGATATATATATATATATATATATATATAAAGATATATATATATATATATATATATATAAAGATATATATATATATATATATATAAGATATATATATATATATATATATATAAGATATATATATATATATATAAAGATATATATATATATATATATATAAAGATATATATATATATATATATAAAGATATATATATATATATATATATATATATATATATAGTAATCTATCTATCTATCGCAGTTTGTTCATATCTAACCATCTATCTATCTGCACACTTTTCTGGTTCTCTGTTTATATGAATCTTTTTTTTACGATCTCAATCTCGCCTCCTCCTCCTATTCAGTTACAGACTCTTTGCCACTACTCTGCACAAGCTGACTACCTCTCATCATATATGGGACCCCTTCGCGTACTTTTGCGTGTGTGCATTAAAGTATCACACAGTGATAGCTCATCTGACAAAGATGTTGGTCATATTTATTCCGCTTTACAAAAGGGACAAAAGGAATGAAGTGAACAACCTGCCAGACGAGCATGCGTACGGTTGGGAGAACAAGGATTAAGAGAGATTAACAAAATGATATAAATCTTACTAAGATCTACAAAGGACAGGAAATTGTGGAGAACCACGATACCCTCCACCCTAAAGCGACAAATCGGAAGGATACCTGTAGAGTAAAAAACAGTTTTATAAAAGTATTTTTTAGAAATGAAAGGTGGAAGATACGGGCGTAGAGAGATCCGAACAAAACATGTACAATTTTTTAAGTGTGTTTGAACACACAACCACCCCATATATATATATATATATATATATATATATATATATATATATATATATATATATATATATATATATATATAGTCAATTGCTGATTGAGTGTTGACGAAGTTATTCCCGAGGGTGCGTCTACGAAACTCTGGAGTCGTATGCTGAAGTTAACATCAACCTGCTAAGTGACAAACCTTTTACTTGTATCACTATATATATATATATATATATATATATATATATATATATATATATGTGTGTGTGTGTATGTGTGTGTGTGTGTGTGTGTGTGTGTGTGGGACAGTTTGAATTTTTTACTTGTGTTTTACGCTTTCACGAGCTCCAGGAAACTAAATATACATATATATATATATGTAAATATTAAATTTAAAGTTTTCTTAAATTTAATAAGGTCTGTTTGCTTGCTTTTTTATTGTATAAGGTGTAAAAGAAATTCATCCCCTTTATATATATATATATATATATATATATGTGTGTGTGTGTGTGTGTGTGTGTGTGTGTGTGTGTGTGTGTGTGTGTATAAAAGGGATGAATTTCTTATTTATTAATCCAACTACTTAAACATTATTTTTGGGGATCATCTTATTTGAGTAGACGTTCCATTTATTTATTAAACAGTATATTTATTTATTTTCGTCTACCGGCCTACATATTCTAAAAAGAAATGTCTGCGCTCTCTCGCAGGAGTAGAATCTACTTTCTTCGAGACGAAACCATCATTAGATCTGATGTGCTTTGACCTCTCCCCTACAGAGAGCTGAATTGTTTTGCTTGGTCATCGACGCTCCATTGCCCAGTGTATAAAACCGTTGGTTGAGTAATGTAAAATTCACTTGCCCCAATGAGTTGTCAGTTCAATACCTGCCCACATCAGTGTTGAACAAAAAAGTTTAAGAGTTGAGTTACTGAAGGGAATTAATTGAAACTGAGATATCGAAAATTAGGCGTGGTTCGTGGAATTAGAACAATCTACCCCCGTAGACTAAATAAAGGGTTAAGTTTGAAATTTAAGCGTATATCACCTGTAGCCGAATTCACGACCGAAACGTCGTCAATATGGCAATGAAAATGAAGACAACTCCGAACGAGGGAAATAGTGTAATTAATTACAATACCTCATCTCAGAAATATAGAGAGATGTATAAAATCTAATTAAAAAATTGCAAAAATACAGGGTGTCCCCCAAAAATTTGATATCCTTTTAAAAGCAATTATCTTGAAAACTACTAAGTCTAGCTCAATGAAATAGAACAATTTACGTGTTGAACATCATAAGTTTATTATGGGACCGATTTCATAAGTGTTCAATATTTGCACCGCCTGTGACACGGCACACGTCAATTCTGTAGTTAGGCTCTTACCAAACACGTTGGAGCATGTCTCCGGTAACATTATCCAGTGCTGAAGTAATTCTCTGCTTGAGTTTATCAATTCTAGCAGGAAGAGCGGAGGGACATAGACCAGTTCTTTTACATATATTCATACGGAGTAGCTATTTGCTCTTTGCTCTTTCTTATTTGTTACCTCGTTCCGGATCTTTTCTTGTCTAAGATGTTAGGTCTTTTGACAATTTGCCTGTTGGTAACACCAATACAGTTGGTTTTACTTTAGTATATATATATATATATATATATATATATATATATATATATATATAATAAAAAGGATGAAACACTAATATTCCATGGTCATAATTTATTCCATTGGAATCGTAAATAAGATCCAATTCATCAGACCTAAAAATTCAAAAAGAAAATGGAAAAGAACATCTCCGGAAATAAAAATAGAATTTAGAGAGAGTGTAAGTATGAGAGTGCGGGACGAATGTTAGTGCTAAAGAGAGGGGTAACATACGAGGGAAAGTGGGAGATTAAAACTTAACAGAGAGGGTTTTTTTAAAACGAGAGGTGAGTGGAAGGGTTGAATATGAATGTTGTCGGATGTCTAATACATTAAAGTTACATTTCGTGGTGACATACACACACCATAGACGATCTAATATTAAAGATCAGAATAAGAAGGAGGGAGAGAAAAGGAAAGAAGTGGTGGGGAGAAAGATGGGGCGGGTGAAATTAAAATTGAAGGACATATACTGAAAGGGACGCTGTGTAATTGAGAAAATTTGACAAAAATAATATCGACTACAGGTTACAAATCAAATATAAACATATAAAGAATAAATATGACGATTATCTAATCTAGCAAGGACCTATATTTTTATGTTCAAAACACATGCGAATACACACATACACAATAACATATACACGTATATACATGCACATAGGCGCGTACCTACATACACACATACATATACCCATGTACACATATACACATATATCCACATATCCACACAAATACACACATACACATACATACACACACATATACACCTATACATATATCTGATTCAATATCTTAGCTCTATCTCTGATACTAAGCGCTTTCTAATGTGTACCGCGCATATAATATACAAATAATTACACCTTCATATATACATATACACATACACATATACACACATACATACACACACATATATATACACATATACACACACACATAAACACATATATATATGCATATACCTACATACACACACATATATATATACACACACACACATATATATATATATATACACACACACGTATATATACACCTATACCCATATACACACATTTTTTCCACATACATATACATAAATACATACACATGCACACATATACACATATACACACACACACACACAAATATATATATATATATATATATATATAGATACAAAGATACATACACACATACCTACCTATACACACATACATCCATACGCATCCAGTCCTTACACATTTACCCACATATATACATACGAACATACGCATACGTACACTTAAACATATATACCTAAAACCCTACATTTCTATACAATTACATACAATGATCTTTATTCCTACAATTGCAGGTAGGGTTACTTGATTGAGTCACGTTACAATGGTAGTTTCTAAGTATTCTGCAATTATGGGAAGATACGATTTTCTCCATATTTCTAACGCATGAGTAACTAAAATGTTTATCAATTAATTTCAGAAAGAAACTTCCTATATCAATGTTACAGAGCTTGCAATATGGTGGGTTGAACCATATTACCTTCCTCTTTCTATTTTTAGTTCTGTTATTATTCTGATTTACAAGTTCTCCGTTAAATTTACAAGTTCTCCGTTATATATATATATATATATATATATATATATATATATATATATATATATATATACAGTGCTGTTCGATAAAAGTGACTCACCTGATTTTTTTTACTAAATGTTCTCTTCTCCGATGAAACGAAAGTTGAGCTAAATTTAAAGGATAAGCGATCTAAAATCCGAAGAAGAAGCTTTGAAAGCTCTTTGAATTTAGCAGTAAGTACTGTCAAGCATCCGTTCAGTATAATGTTCTGGGGATGCTTTTCTTTTTATGGAACTGGTTTCTTAAACCCTATTGAAAAGACCCTCAGGAGGGAGCAGTACAAGAGAATTTTAGAGACTTGTCTGCTCCCTTCTGCTGAAAGGGTGCAAATCAACCCCACCAAACTCATTTTTATGCAGGATAATGCTCCCTGTCACAAATCAAAATTGATGAAGGAATATTTTAATGAGAAGCAGGTGAGTGTTATGACATGGCCGCCCCAATCTCTTGACCTCAACCCCATAGAAAACACATGGAGCATTATAAAGTACAGGCTCTTGAGAAAGCAGCTGAGCAACATGCTCCATTAGTTTTTATGGGGTTGAGATCAGGAGATTTCGTTTCATCGGAGAAGAGAACATTTAGTAAAAAAAATTAGGTGAGTCACTTTTATCGAACAGCACTGTATATATATATATATATATATATATATATATATATATATATTCACACCTTTGTTCAAATTAATTGAAATAAAACGAATAATTCTGTTATTATTTACTGTTTTCTCGTATTTTACAAATGATACAGTGCACATGTTAGTACTTCGTATGTCCATTGCACGAAGACGTTCCTTAATATTGACCACTGGGAATTAAATGAGGAGTGTTCCAGGCCAGTCAATAGTACTTTGATTGGCTCCCTGGTAAGGCTTTCCAGTGTGTTCGTGCAATGTTACAATTTTTGTACGCTTCCTTGAAGAAACGTCCATCGCAGACAATAACCGTAGGACAACTAATCGACAGTCGAGACAATAGTATCTGGGCGTGATAAAAAATCTGTTGCAATCATGGATGATTAATTATTTTTCAAGGCCAAACAAATTTCATCATGCACTCTGAAAATCGATTCATATTACTGCACACCACTGAATATGACCTAATCTGAGGAAAAATAAATAGAAATCGATTACACCCTGTGGGTCTAAAACTGACCGAATGGGAAAAAAAGGAAACTAAAGGTGGCATAATTCAAAATCAATATATATATATATATATATATATATATATATATACATATATATACTCATCCACAGACAAAATGTTTTGCAGCTCATCAGTGTGACTGGACATCCGATTGCCTCAAGCCAAGATCGAAACGTGACTGATTTGGCATCAGTCAGAGATTTTTCCCCTAAGCTCTCGGCAGAGAGGAAGGCGAATTTTTACGCATTTATTTTTGAATAAACATGCCAGTGACTCAGAGTGTTCGATTCATAGAAGAGCTTTGCATTGTCAGCAGTAGCAGTCACTATTTACAAATTCGCGCTTGGTCATAACAATCTGATCACAATTTAAGCAGTATGTATTTTGAAATATATATATATATATATATATATATATATATATATATATATATATATATATATATATCTTGAATATTACCCGCTTACTTTTGTCTTAAAAGATTTTGAATTATGCCACCTTGTGCCTTTCATTTGTTTTGACTGACCTTTCAATAACTTCAATATTCATGAAGTTCTCAAATTTAAAAGGTTTAATAAAACATTGGAATCCTTGCTCTTGTATAGAAACATGCTGAACAAAATAAATTCTTACTTTTGCCTTGATAAAGTCCCTCAGAGAATGCGTCGGCCAGGAATAGTTTTTCCCCTTTTTTTAAAATTCATTTTGTTTCTTTATAGATATACGCAATCTAAAAATTATATATATATATATATATATATATATATATATATATATATATATATATATATATATATAACATTCGAACATACATATTTCCGCTACAAAAATGCATTAATGTTTCGATGCAACATAGCATCTCATCAGGCGGTGTTAAAATGATGGTTACAATTATTCATGATAATACCTCTATTTTAATATTGATCTCCCTTTTAAATTAATGTTATGAACGTTTGGATTTATATTTGATTCGTCCTCATTGCATTTGGTTATATATATATATATATATATATATATATGTATATTGGCATTCAACATCATCACTTGATAAGACACCGGGAGTGTTGAAACTTTTGTAGTGATTTCATAACATGTTTATGTTATAAATTTTCTAAATAAATAATTATATATATATATATATATATATATATATATATATATATATATATATATATGTTGAACGCCCAGTACGTCTATCCCATTCAACCAAAAGTTTAAAAATCTATTGAATTCTTTGACTGATGAAGAGCATAGAAGTCTCGAAACATTTACCAAGATTCAATAAATCACTAGTATGCATTTACAAAGATTATTCTTCACAACGGGAAACCACTCTACTATCTTTAGCCAGAAATCATGACAATTCACGGATAATAAAGCAAAGAAAATGGTGGAGAGCCATAATCTCTTACACCTTGATAGCACACAATATTTAAAGTTTTTTTTTTTTTTTTGCCACAAATCATTATCCAATATAAGACTTAGAGACTAATACGAACTCTTCTCTTAAATTTTAATATTGAATGCCCCCTAAATCGGGCATACCAAACCTCCTCTTGCCGGAAAATATTTATTTAGCAAAGTCAAACATCTAAAAAAAATATTGGTTAATAATAGTTTCTTAAGTATATTGTTGATAACCAATTAAATAATTCTTGCAACAATAAAAGGCACCAACCGTACAAAAATAGAACAAGACAACGATCAATCTATATTTCTTTCCAAGATTTCGATCTTCATCTCAAACTTTCTTCTTTTACTTTCCAAATTTTCTACCTCTTTCTTTAGTTTTCTCTCCTTTCTTTCCAAACTTTCGGCTTCTCTCACTATCTTTTCCCCATATCTTTCCTATCTTTCGGCGTCTCTCTTTATCCATCTACACATTCTTTGCAAATTTTCTACCCCTACCTCTATCTTTCTCATCCTCCTTTTCAAATTTTCGTCCTCTATCTCTATCTTTCTCATCCTCATTTTCAAATTTTCACCCTCCCTCTTTATCCTTCTCCTCCTTCTTTTCAAATTTTCGGCCTCTATCTCTATCTTTCTCATCCTCCTTTTCAAATTTTCTCACTCTCTCTTTATCCTTCTCCTCCTACTTTTCAAATTTTCGGCCTCTATCTCTATCTTTCTCAACCTCCTTTTAAAATTTTCTCCCTCTCTCTTTATCCTTCTCCTCCTCCTTTTCAAATTTTATCCCTCAATCATTATTCTTCTCCTCCTCCTTTTCAAATTTTCTCCATCTCTCTTTATCCTTCTCCTAATCCTTTAAAATTTTCGGCCTCTATCTCTATCTTTCTCATCCTCCTTTTCAAATTTTCTCCCACTCTCTTTATCCTTCTCCTCCTCCTTTTCAAATTTTCTCCCTCTCCCTTTATCCTTCTCCTCCTCCTTTCCAAATTTTCGGCCTCTATCTCTATCTTTCTCATCCTTACTTTTCAAATTTTCTCGCTTTCGCTTTATCCTTCTCCTCCTCCTTTCCAAATTTTCTGCCTCTATCTCTATCTTTCTCATCCCCCTTTTCAAATTTTCTCCCTCTCTCTTTATCCTTCTCCTCCTCCTTTCCAAATTTTCGGCCTCTATCTCTATCTTTCTCATCCTCCTTTTCAAATTTTCTCCTTCTCTCTTTGTCCTTCTCCTCCTACTTTTCAAATTTTCTCCCTCTCCCTTTATCCTTCTCCTCCTCTTTTTCAAATTTTCTCCCTCTCTCTTTATCCTTCTCCTCCTCCTTTCCAAATTTTCGGCCTCTATCTTTATCTTTCTCATCCTCCTTTTCAAATTTTCTCCCTCTCTCTTTATCCTTCTCCTTTCCAAATTTTCTCCCTCTCTCTTTATCCTTCTCCTCCTACTTTCCAAATTTTCTCCCTCTCTTTTTATCCTTCTCCTCCTTTTCAAATTTTCTACCTCTCTCTTTATCCTTCTCTCCTAACTTTTTAAATTTTCTACCTTTCCCTCCATTTTCTTCC